>OY720449.1:33180951-33185951 GCA_963082715.1 Harpalus rubripes | reverse complement strand
ATAGCATAATATTTCTTTTATTTATAGTCACACAAAACTTGTGATAACAAAAATAATATTCTTGTGTTAGGAACTTAATATAATCCAAAGTGAATCGTGTTTATGATAAATACAACATGAAACACTTCTAGTGCAAACAACATTTTTATTATTTCTGTAAAATTTACAAAATTGCGTTTAAATATGACAAAAAAATGCCCCTCTGTTTACAGCGCTGCTCACCCGCGGCAAATTCAAAATACGAAAAACTATAATTGTGGATTTATTATATAACTTGTATGAAATTAATTTTATTTTATTATTAGTTAACATTTTGTCTACAGAAAGGGAAAATTTAAACATAAACATCTTGTTATAAAATTTTAACATATTGTAACATGAAAATTTTTAGAAATAGTTTGATTTTTTATAAACTGTCAAATATAAAATTTGACAGCTTTGACGCCATTAAAGTTGCAGTTTGAACTCTTAAAAGCTGTCAAATTTGACAGTTTTGACCACTTTATAGTTTTATAATTTGACAAATAGACCAATTTGACAGTTTTACCATTTGACAAATTGGCCAATTTGACAGTTTTCACTGTTATAAGCTGTCAAAAACTAGATTTAGCTGATAAGACGCTTTTGCAGTTTTATAATTTGACAGATTTATTAATTTGACAGTTTAATCTTTTATAAGCTGTCAAATATTAGATTTGACAGCTATAACAGTTAGATTTTTATAAGCTGTCAAAAATAAAATTTGACAGCTATGACGCCTTTAAAGTTGCAGTTTGATCGGTTAAAAGCTGTCAAATTTGACAGTTTTGATTACTTTATAGTTTTATAATTTGACAAATAGACCAATTTGACAGTTTTACCATTTGACAAATTGACCAATTTGACAGTTTTCCCTGATATAAGCTGTCAAAAACTAGATTTAGCAGAAAAGACGCTTTTGCAGTTTTATAATTTGACAGATTTATAAATTTGAGTTTTATCTTTTATAAGCTGTCAAATATTAGATTTGACAGCTATGACAGTTTGATTTTTTATAAGCTGTCAAATATAAAATTTGACAGTTTTGACTACTTTATAATTTCATATAAATAAGGTTGAGGTTACAGCCAAACAAGGTTAGGTTAGGTTAATAATATCTAGGTTAGGTTAGGTTAGGCCAAACGAGGTTAGGTTAGGTTAATAATATCTAGGTTAGGTTAGGTTAGGTTGGGTTGAGGTCACACCCAAACGAGGTTAGGTTAGGTTTAGCATGATCTAGGTTAGGTTGAGGTCACACCCAAACGAGGTTAGGTTAGGTTTTGACATGATCCAGATCATCTGAATATAGTACAAGGTCACTCTTTATTTAAAGATTGAGGTCACACTCAAACGAGGATACATGATGTTAAATTGAGTTATTTTAAAAGATTAAAGTACGACTGTATATTGCCACTAATTGTGTGAAATTCAGTGGTATCGTTTATTGTTATTTTCTTTTAAAAATATATGTTATTGTAAAATCATTCAAAATTCAAAACTAAGTCAACTGGTAAGCTTATTAGCAACAGAAAATAAAGTTATTCGTACGGCTATGAATCAAGGTAATATATCTGAATTAATAATAGTATATTACATAACGTGAATTGTAAAAAGCATATTACATGCGAGTGAAAAAGTTGCGCACGAGCCTTGGCGAGTGCAGTAATTTCACGAGCAATGTAATTGCGTTACAATTCGAGTTGTGTATTACATTTTATCTACGACCATAAGATAAATAACAAGTATGGGAAATATAAATTTTTATTTACGAACAACAATTACATGAAATTGAAAATATTACTGATAAATATCTTATTTTTGAATATAATTAATGGTAAAATGGTGACAGTTCTTAATAACAAAAGGTGGTCCAGTGTTTTCTACGGATGCTGTAAATACACTGCTGTCAGTGTTCGTTACTTCTGTGTTGTGTTCAATATCTATGTTTCCCAAATTCTGGTTGGATAGTGAGGTGTGCATAGAAATTTCAGTTTCTTTTTCAACATTATCTACGGATTGCAATATTTTATTTGCAGTTAGAGATTTATTACGTAATGAATTATCAGCATAGCCTTCTGCACTAGATGACGATCGCCATCCACCATGTCTTTTTAGTGCCATTAAATCGCCTCCAGCATCGATGAGAATGGTAGCCGAAGTTCTTCGAAAACAATGGGAAGTGAATGCAGTTGCATCTACTAAGTTTAGATATTCAGCTACCTTCATTGGTACACTTCCTATTTTATTAATACCAACTACTTGTTTGGTACACTTTCCCTTTTGATAATTAACAAAAAACTGGGAAATATTTTGGTCTACAGCTTGTTGGCGTATTTTAATATATTGCTTGCAGATATTATAAAATGTACCGGTAACAACAAAAGATCTATGTATTTTGGTTTTTGTGTCCGGAATTTTAATGTGGAGTTTTTTCCACTATCTTCAATGTCAGACATTTTAAGGTTTTTTAACTCTTGTTTCCGGCAAGCACCACTTATCCCAATAATTAGCACAGTCTAAAAATAACAATATTTTATAACATTACATCTAAAAACTTTAATAAATTCACATACCTTCATCCATAAATATTCTCTATCTGGGGCTTCTTTCAGAAATTTATTCACGTCGCTAGGAGTAAAATTTTTAGATGTTTTGCTTTTAAATCCATCCGATTGCCTTTTTAAATAAGCCCTTAACTTGGGGTATTCTGCAATATTAATATTGTGCTTAATATTAAGCACACTTCTAAGCATGGAATATGTTGCCCATAACGATGATGGCTTGAATTGTTGACTTATTTCTCCGAAATATGCCATTAATACATTTTCAGAAAAGGAATGAACATTATTCTTTGAACGCCACTGCATAAATTTTTTGTAAATAATCTCATACCTCAATCGTGATTTTTCTGGTAAAAGGTTATTTGATGTGTTTGCAGCTTGTTCAATTATATCGGGAGGTGTATTCCCAAATTAATTTTCAGAGTCGCTCATTTTCACTTTGATAATTGTTTATTATGTTATAAACTAAAGATTTATATCGTCACTGAGCGTTTTTACTGGAATAGTTTAAAAAGGTTAGAATAACGGAACGGTACGTCAAACGTCAAACTACAGTGTTACCAACACGACATATTATAAACGAAAAATTTCTTGAGACAGTAACGTAATAATATATATTACATTACTGTTTACTGTACAGTAAATCCTTAGCAACCGTAATTAAGCATTTACTGTTCTTGCAAATTGTTTTTAATGGCCTACTTACACATATGGTCGTAGATAAATAAACTTACGTTACAGCGAAAGTATTGTCAACAACGAGCATCATTTTAAAAAGGAATGTCCTAACTTAATTCAAAAAATATGAATTTATGAGAGACAAACGTGTTATATCCATCCTAGTCATTGCAAATGAGAGAAATAAATGTATGCCAATTTGTTAAAGTCGTTCATGATATAGATGACCTTGATCAGACTTCTTTAAAAAATTTACTGTACATACATACGTACATGCAATTAGATATACTAGGGTAAACAAAATGAAGTCATAGACATAGTTAAATACATAAATAAAAAAAAAAAAAAAAAAAAAAGAAAGAGTCCACAAAGATTTACTGTTATTCATTTCACACCATACATACACTTTATGAGTCAAAATTAATTCCTAAACAAAGTCTTAAGTGTTGCTTCACGTTACAAATAACGTATATTATTATAAACAAACAATCAAGATAAAAAAGGAACGTCACATCACCTCAGACAGTGGTTATTCAATGCCAAAATTTCACTGTACTACGCTCACTTCAGACATTCAGATTTTTAAACATTCTTAATAGGAAGTAATAAAATCTAATTTATATAAACAGAATGTAACATTTTGTTTTATGACCTTACAAACACAAATTTCATCTTAAAACACCTTGTTTCAGAAAATAACAAATTCTAGGAATATCCCCAAAACGTAAAAAACATTCTTTTAAAATTCTATTTTTATTTCAACAATTATATTACATCGTAATTGTAACTAAAATAAGAGTTTCATAATTTATTTCAATTTATTTTCATTCAACCTAAACATTTTATTATGAGTGTACCCGATCACCAACATATGGTTTTTGTTGTGTAACACCAACATCTGTCAGAAATATTTGCCGACTAAGGTTATTATTAAAATAGTTTATGTATGTACAATAAATTATTTAGGGTCGGTATTTCCATCTCCGGATAAAGTTCAGGATAACATAAATGATTTAAATTATATTGAATGCCATTTTTTGATGCGATATTATTCATTTATCCGATAAATAAGTTATCCAGCACTTTATCCGAAGATGGAAATACCGGCCCTAAATGTTGTAAATTATATGTATGTGTAACATTATGTATTTATAGGTACCTACATTGTTCAACACAATTTGTTCATTATAATTTGTAAAACATAATTTTCTGTCATTTGATTGATCCGACGGAAACTTGAGCTTTGAAAAGTTCAAACGTGGTCCAGACGAATTATAATGTATTAAGGCCAATTTTAAACAGTAAGTATATCATTTATTTTATATAATATTGTAGTGACAAATTGTAAGAAACTAAGAAATTTTTACTTATAGGTACATTCAACACAGATTAAACTGTTACTGTTTATTGTATTGTAGTGACAGCTTGCAACAATCTTTAAGAAACACAAATTAACCAATTATTCACTGAAATTATTAAGAAAACGTAAAGACAATTCTATGAGATTTGTTCTAAATATCCTATTTATCGAGTATGAACATGATTCTTATTAGCTTTTCAAGAAATGTATTGAAAACACCACTTTAACATTTATCATTGTTTCTAATGTTACAGAGATAAAAGAAGGATGGGTTATATTTTGTTCCATGGTAGCTATTGTAAACCTACTGATAGCAAATAATAAATTGTCTTCATTTTACAATCATAAAACGGTGACGAACGAATCCACTAAAAAACCAACCT
>OY720449.1:33135951-33175951 GCA_963082715.1 Harpalus rubripes | reverse complement strand
AAATTTCGGTTTTGAGATTTCAACGGAAATATCCATTTTGACCATCCTTGAATCCATTTTGTCTAATTTCGTCGTGACGTCTGTACGTACGTACGAACGTACGTACGTGCGTATGTATCTCGCAAAAACGGTAAGCCGTAGAAAGTTGAAATTATGTATTTAGGACTGATATAACATCTAGTTGTGCACCTCCCTTTTTCGTCATTACATAGTTTCTAGAAATGGTACTTTATTTGAAGCCTATAATAGATTTTAATGAAAAACTATCTTAAAATATAATCTAACACTTTTCAAATTTAGTATATAAGACTTTTATGTCAATTGGAATAACATAGTGGATTTTGGTTAAGACAGGCTTACCGGAAGTGACATATTACCTGAAGTTGTTAACAGTTTTTCTTCAATAAAATGATTTCATTTTGATTTTAGAAATAAATGCTTCAAATAAAAATATTAGATAATTTAATTCTGTGTCTAGCACATCAAGTATTATTAAATTAGCCCTTTGTATAAGCGAGATATGTATATTTAAAACTTATATAATTTTTGGTTTTTGTAATGAAGCTTGCTATGGATTAGGACAAAAAATAACAAAAAAATAAAAAATAGATGCTAATGTCAAATTACGTCAAATACGTGCAATTTTATACTTGCGTCTATACGTGGTCTATACTTCATATTGGTCTTGTGTACAAGGAAGTCGTGTGGTGTCCACATCAGATTTTTATTATTTATTATTATTATTATTTATTATTATTATTATTATTATTATTAATATTATTATTATTATTATTATTATTATTATTATTATTATTATTATTATTATTATTATTATTATTATTATTATTATTATTATATTACGTTTTATAGCTAATTCCGCCAAAATCATTTAAAATTACACCAAATTCCAGTTTTTTCTATAATATCTCAGTGTCCATATTTTAAAATTCACCAAAGCGTGGGCGTGAAAATAAATGAATTTCATTTTTTAATTTACTGCATCTGTCAGTGCATTCGTATATAATTGAAAATGAGTTCTGATTATGTTCTGAAACCTATATATCTTCCTTCTTATGTAGAGGAATTAAATGTGATTCAATTGAAAAATTGATATTAAAGAAATCATTATTGATATATTCTTGTCTCTTTTATTATCAGGTGTCAGTTGTGTAATATCCCTTATGTAACTCAGTTACTTAATAGATATTATATCTAGGATTGTTATGGGTATCACAACCGCTGCATGCAGATGTCGGTTTGAAATCAGAACTCGTAGAGCGAGTATTTTAAGACATCTAAGGCTTGTTATGATTCATAACATCCGTGGTTTGCTCAATAGTTTATCAGTTTCAGAAAAATAATATATTATTTAATAAATATTATTTTTGAAATTCTCTCATTAATGCTACTTTCAGAATGCTATGATTAACAGAATAATTATTTTGACGTAAGTCAATATGACAGTTATTCAAATTATGTGCTTTTATCCTTATGTTTATTATTTTAGAATAAAGTAAATAGTGTTCAGGGCAAAACACTAACGTTATCTGTATGTATTAATGAAGAGCATTTTATTTTCACTTTATTTCATTTTCATTTTGTAGACTGTTGTTGTCAGGTCAGTATGGTAATAATATTACCTTACAGATATAGTTATTACCTAGTTACCAGCGTACATGTAAACAATGGATTAATATTCTGAAACCGGTAATAGCTATTAACTTACCTTGGAATGTTATGCACAACATAACTGCTGCAGATGTAAGTTTGAAATCCGAGCTCGTAGAGCGAGGATTTTAAGACATCTAAGGCTTGTTATGATTAATAATATCCGTGATTTGTTCAATAGTTTATCGGTTTCAGAAAATTAAGACATTATGGATAATATCATTTTTTTAAATTTTCTCATTAATGCTACTTTCACATTGCTATGGTTAACAGAACATTTAGGTTCACATATGTCAATGTGACAAATATTCATTTCGCATGTTTCGCATATTATTGCTTTAGAATAAAGTAGACCGTATTTAGAACGATAGGCTAAGGCTATCTGTAATTCTGTATGTATTAAAGAAGAGCATTATATTTTCATTTTATTTTATTTTCATTTTGTAGACCGTTGTTGACAAATCAGTATTGTAATAATATTGCCATACAGATACAGTTATTACTTATAAGTTACCAGCCTACTTTTGTACATGTAAACAATGGAATAATATCCTGAAACCCGTAAAGATTTTTACAAAATTTAATTCGTATGAATTATGTAAAAAGTGAAGTTAGGTAAAATTCAACTTTTTAAAACGGAATTAGATAAAATTATGTTACTTATTTTTTATCTCCTTGTTCACCCTCTGACCTTTTTCTTAATGATGATTTGTTAACAATGCCATCTGAAATCTAAAATGACAGGTTTTACATTTGTTTGTATTGGATATATTTTTTTTAGCAATGTTGATAAAAGTTAGTAACTTTCTTACAGCAATAAACTTGATATACATTACAGATACGGTAACGATATGATACAATACAGTACAATAACGTTATACGAGTTATGATGATAATACAATAACAATACGTGGCATTTATAGCTTGTGACAAGATAAATACACATTGACTTCGATTTCTTAAGCTCGTTCGACACATCACGCCGGAATATTTCGATACTACCTGGGCGACCAGGAGCGGATTATCAAATTTACCACATTATTATTGTTGATTGTTAATTTATGTACCTACATATTTTCTATATATGTTAACTGTAAAAAATGTAAACATATTATTGAATAATAAATTGTAGTAACTTTCTTAAGAATTTAAATACCAAATTTGTGTTTACTGATTTAAATTTGGTAATTAGAAAAATTGTGAATACCTCTCTATTCGTTTAACCCTGCAAATCTCTTAAGCAAATATGGCTTGTTCGAAGATATTTCGTTATGGCCCTCTCAGCGGGTCTATTGTTAGGGATTTAAGCTTGATTTATAGGGGTGAAAGGACAGCTATGTATTCAATATTTCCCAATTTAATTTTATTTTTAATAATGAAACAGAGAATTTTGTACAAATATTATTAATAATGAAGCAAAAAAAATGTTACATAAAAGTATCATTGTATAACAGTTCGTCATTTAATTAAATAATGCAATTAAACAATAGTGCTATACATAACAATAAATAAATAATATTACACTGGTATACATATGTAATTATTCGACAATATCATTGTCACTATCGCAATCCATTTCACTATCGTCACTTTAGTCTTGAATATTTATAATAAAGTCTTTGCTAATATTATTATCAATACATTGATTTTCTATATCAATCACATGACGCACACTGTTAGCCCAAATTTCTGGTGTTATATTGTTCATTTCACTTATTATTAGTTCGATAACCTCGTCACTTACAGTCGGTGATGTATTGTTCCGTCTTATATTGCATTTTAATTGCCCCCAAATTAATTCAATTGGATTGAAATACAATAATAAGGTGGCAATCGAAGTACATGGTCTCCAAATTGTTTTGCTAAATTGTCACACACATATTGTTTCACAGGAGGTTTAATTTCAACAACTTCTAATAATTGTTTTTTATTGTATGATTCTTCGAAGTATAGATCGTTGTTAATTAAATATTCCTGAATCTCAGCCTTCTTCATGGAATTAGATGGTATTTTCGCGCTTTGCCGCGAATGGTAACTGGCATTATCCATAACAATAACGCTGTTTTTCGGCAAATTCGGCAGTAAATTATCACGAAACCACGTCTCAAAAATATCAGCGCACATATTGTCATGATAATCTAAACACAAATTTTTAACGTTATGGCCAGCTAAAAATCGCGTACCTTTTATCCACCTTTGATCACATCCGGCATGAAGTATTATAATTCTCTTGCCTCGTGCTGGTGGAACATCGATTTGTTAAGAATTCTAGGTTTATTGAATAAATGAAATACAGGTTGCACTACTTGATAAATGATATTATATTATTCAAAAGAAAACAGGTTAATACAATTATATGTGCGGATCAAATACAATGATGTTAACTCTTTCAAAGCTTAGTTGAGAATGTTTCCCTATTCCCTTACACGTAACTAGCTGCCTCGACTCCAGTCAGCTATTCCAATATAAAAACTAAAATAAACAAACAATCCAGCCCTGAATATTGGTGAAGTCATCGACCGGCTTCTACTCATTGTTTACACGGCCTTTCCTGACTAACTGGAGCGTCCTCGTCCCAGCAAGCAAAAAAATAATACCTACATGTTTATATAATTGGAGCAAAACAAATAATATTACATTAGTAAAGTCAATTTAAAATAATACTAAATTAATAATGTTGTCTTTAAACGTATCTACTCGTATTATTACATACAATAGCAAAAAAACTATAATAAAAGAACTACAAAGGGGGTTTACATTAAAATTATTTATATAACAATTTATTTTTATTTTTGTTATTCTGCTTCCCACTGTGCCAATTTGTCTAAACGGTCTCCGTGATTTGGCATCGCCCCGAATTTGCCGGATGAACCCCCAACCAGGTAGTCAGCAAACTGAGAAAGAGAATAAAACAGACGGAACTTTAGAACATAATCATTCGTGCCTACCACTGTTCATTATAAATACGATCAAAGGCGTCCCCTTAAAAGATGTACAATGAACATCGAGATAGAAAATTAATAAATAAATAAAAATTAATGTAGAGAGGAGAATCAGGAAAGGGAAGCATCCCTCGCCAGCATAGTCACCGTCACAGTCCTCGCAAGGACACCGGACAGACAAAGTGCTGCAGAGATAACTGTCACAGTCCTCGCAAGGACACCGGACAGGCAAAGTGTTACAAAGATAACTGTCACAGTCCTCGCAAGGACACCGGACAGACAAAGTGTTACAAAGATAACTGTCACAGTCCTCGCAAGGACACCGGACAGACCAAACGCTACAGGGCTAGGCGTGTCATCGTCACAGTCCTCGCAAGGACACCGGACAGACAAGTACCTAGGCGAGACACATTCCATTTGGACACAATCAGTGAATGGAATTACTAAACTTACCGTGCCAACTATCAAGTCTTTACTCGAATCCATGGCTTTATATTTTCCACTCCAGCCACGCCTAAGTATGGTATTTGCGATCGTTTACTACCCTTTATCTCGGACACTTCATATCTGTCATTCTCTAGTACTTGTGATACCCGAAAAGGACCTCGCCATTTGGGAGTCAATTTTCGACTAGAGCCATTGGCTGGAAGACTAGTAATTCGAATCAGGACCAAATCGTCCACTGCAATCGGCACCGGTTGATATCTGGTTTTATTAAAGCGCTCCTTTTGCTCTTCTTGTTGTTTGTAAATTCGCTCAAGAATAGTTTGTCGCAGTTTAGTTACATCCACAATATCTTCTAAGTTGGGTTCTTTAGAGCCGTGAAGAGATATTCGGAAGCCCATTAATGCTTCACTTGGTGATACACCCAAGGCTGCATTTATCGTGCTATTCAGCCCGATTTGCAATTTCATTAAATTACTATCCCAACGATTTTCACTTATGTTCATGCCCATGGCTGCTAATGATTCAAGAATTGTCCGATTATATCGTTCGACTTGCCCATTTCCTCTGGGCAAGCCAACTGCCGTGAGGTGGTGAGTCATGCCTACATTTTGTACGAATTCTTTGAATACATGAGAAGTAAAGGATGAACCGGGATCACTAATTAGACGGTGCGGAACTCCAAAATTCTTAAAGCAATCTTTGAGACTTTTAATTGCAAATTCGGCTTTTGTTCCCCTGACCGCATATAATAAAATAAATTTTGTGAACGCATCGATAATAACAAATAAATGAGTATTTCCAGTTTTTGTTTTAATGAAAGGGCCTAAATGATCTACGTGAATCGTATGAAATGGAACGGGCAGTTTTGGAATAGGGTGTAGAAATCCAGGCTTACGTCCACCAGCAGTTTTGAAATATAGGCAATTTAGGCAATTGCTAACATATTTCTTGATAAAATTTCTCATTTTAGGAAACCAATATTTAGACGCTATTATTTCATGTGTTTTGTTAAATGCAAAATGGCCTAATTCATCATGATTCATGTGGCATATTTGAAATCTAATACGTTTGGGCACTACCCAACGTGAACCGTATGTGGTATTACGATAAACTCTTTCTCCTCTGAGTATATAGTCATTGAAAACAGATCTGTGTTTATCAATTTCACCTGATTTTAAAATTGTTTGTAAATTTTTAATTTTCTTATCCTGACTTTGGGCGATTAATAGCCAGTCTTCCTTTTTAATAACTGTAATAGAAATATTTTTTTCCGAAATTGGAGGGTTACGGCTGAGGCAATCGGCATGTTGCATTTGTGCGGCTGATTTATGTTTAATATCAAAACAAAATTCTCTGAGGGCCATTACCCAACGTGCAACGCGCATATTAATTTCTTTCTTTAAGAGTGTATGTCGCACGGCAGAGCAGTCAGTTATAATTGTAAAATGTTTACCTAATAAATAATGCCTGAAATGTTTAACAGATTCGACAATTGCCAGTGTTTCCAATTCAAATGAATGATATTGTTGCTCCGTAACGCGAGTTTGACGACTAAAATATGCAACTGTCCATTCTTTATTTTTGTCTTCAACAGTACTTTGTGTTAAAATACCTGCTAAACCAAGTCGGCTGGCATCAGTATAAAGAATGGAACTTAAATTTGGATCAAAAATTCTCAAAATAGGTTGGGAGATTAAACAATTTTTCAATGTGAGGAAAGCATTATCTTCTTGTTCACCCCATCGCCATACAAAATCTTTTTGTAGGAGTGTACTAAGAGGCTTTGATTTACGAGCATAATCTAAAATGAATTTTCTGAAATATCCCGTTAAGCCAAGAAATTGTCGAACCTGATGGACGTCTTTTGGTGGTGGGAACTTTGATATAGCGTCGGTTTTAAATTTACCGGGTTTTATTTCTGATTCCGAAATACTGTAACCTAAATATTCGATCTGTGTATTTAAGAAAAAGCATTTTGACAGTTTTAGAGTTAACCCGTGTTGCCTCATTAATTGCAAAACTTCGCGTAAAGTTGTCAAAGCTTCAGTTATTGTTTTGGCAGGAATCAGAATGTCGTCAATATAAACTAGTATTTTTGAAAATCTAAGTTCTGAGAATACTATATTTATCATTCGTTGGAATACTGAAGGTGCATTTGTTAATCCAAACGGCATACGTAAATATTCATACATGCCATCAGGTGTAACAAATGCCGTATATGGAATTGATTCTGATGACATAGGAATTTGGAAGAAACCCGAAAATAAATCTAAGCTAATAAAATACTTGTATCCATGTAAACGGTCTATCTGGTCTTCTATCATCGGAATAGGGTATTTGTCTTTGACGGTAATGTTATTAAGGGCCCTATAGTCAATACAAAGTCTTTTTTCACCAGTTTTCTTTCCAACCAAGACTATTGGGCTGGCATACGGAGAGTGTGAAGGACGAATTATATTGTTATCTAACATTTCCTGGATCATTCCCTGCACCAAGGTACGTTCTGATTGAGACAGACGATTCGGTCGGCTATAGATAGGCTGATTTGTTGTGAGGGTTATTTTCATATTAATTACGTTAATTTTTCCTAACTCTGACATATTTAAAGCAATACAATCCCTAAATTCATTTAGTAGTTCAAGTAGATGTGCGATAGCTTGTTTGTCATTGATTCCCACATTTACGGCTGCTAAATCTATGATTGAACCGCGTATAATATTATGAATTTTTTCACATGAAAATTTCAATTGATTTCCTTTTTTTATGTATTGAATATCATCAAGTTCTGTGAAATTTTGCCCAATAAGTATATCAACATTCATGATTTTATCAGAGACTACATACATTTCAATATTCTTCTCAACACCGTCAATACAAATCAATGTTTGAGTAATAAATAGAGGTGATGTGAATTTATCTGGTATAAAAGTTATTAATTTTATTTCATCATGTATTCTGTATAAGCTTAATTTTAAATTTTTAGCAAGATTATGTGTAATTAAAGAGCATTCGCTCCCTAAGTCAATATAGGCTGTATGTCATTCTTTGTTTATTTGAACTTGCTTGAAAAATTTATGGTTTGGGGTTGTGCTGTCAACGAGGTTCACGTGATAGTCGATGGCCCGCTGTTGTTTGTTTATTTTCGGTCGCCGCGTATTAGAAATATAATTCTTCGGGCACGACTGACGGATGTGGCCTGGTCGGTTACAAGAATAACAAAGACGTTTATCGAGATTTGTCGTTAGCGGCGAGGAAACATAGGTTGAAACAACCCGTCGTGAAGTAGAGGGTGAGGTTAACGCATTGGAATGTGACTTTAAATGATTTGCTAAGAGTGATGGGTTAGTAATGCCTGCAGTTTCCACGGAAAAACGTATTTGTTTATCGTCAATAGCGCCCATTATTAAATTTACTTTGTCCTCATTCGAGAAAGATAATTTTAATGAGTTTATTAAAGCCAATTTTTGAAAGGAATATTCATATAAGTCTTTTGCGTTGTTTGGTTTATAATTAATCATTTTTAAGAGCATAGTATGAACGTCCCGTTTAGGTGGGAATGTTTCTAACAATAAACGTTTCCATTCGACCCATGAATAGATTCGTGTCTCTAAACTTCTGTACCAAACTTCTGAAGGACCTCGTAATTTTGATAATGCAAAATGAACAGTTGTCGTCTCATCCCATTTATAAATTGTAACATATTCGTCTATAGTTTGCAGCCATTTATTGATGTTATCAAATTGGGGATTAAATTCGGGAATAATATTATTTAAGGAGTTTAAATGGACTCCTAATTGCCGTGAGTTATCGAAATGGTTAATAATTTTCTCAATTCCGGTTAGCCACATTGAGCTTAATTCCGAATCTCTATTTGACATGTGATCGGCAGACTCACCCCTCCTGTCCATAAGCGCATTTCTATCACTGGCTGGGCTAGGACTAGATACTCGCATCCTACGAGGCGGAGTACTACCTCCGGATGTCGAATGATGGCGATGTTTCCGACTACTGCGATCTCTTGGCATTTTATTGGCACTGGGTTTAATCCCACTTCTGATGTTAAGAATTCTAGGTTTATTGAATAAATGAAATACAGGTTGCACTACTTGATAAATGATATTATATTATTCAAAAGAAAACAGGTTAATACAATTATATGTGCGGATCAAATACAATGATGTTAACTCTTTCAAAGCTTAGTTGAGAATGTTTCCCTATTCCCTTACACGTAACTAGCTGCCTCGACTCCAGTCAGCTATTCCAATATAAAAACTAAAATAAACAAACAATCCAGCCCTGAATATTGGTGAAGTCATCGACCGGCTTCTACTCATTGTTTACAGATTGCACAATCATTTGTACCGTCTGTCCAACTGTTTGGTACTGTGTCGTGCGGGTGTCAAACCAAGTTTCGTCCAAATATATTATCGGGCGATTTTCAGCACGATATGACTTTGGTATCTTATTTTCCCTAATATGTATTAATACCGGTCAAGGACGATTCTTCTCATCTTATATTTCTAATAATAGTCAAAGACAATTTAATGTTGCGAATTCATTATTATTTTAAGTAAATCTGAAATACGTAATGCGCACAGAGATTAGAGATTTCCGAATTTAAATATTTTGCAATCCTACCCTGAGCGCCAACAGGTACAATCTCTTGCTGTATGCGGTTCACCACAGGCTTAGTAAGTTAAAGCCATAACGAAATATCTTCGAACAAGCTATACCTGCTGAGATGAGCTGAAAAGTCAATGTGCAGTTATCTTGACACAAACTGTACAATAGTTAATAGACGATACGTTCACGATACGATACCTACTATTTTTTTAATGTATTTTACTGTGATGGTCAGGAGGTCAGGTATAGTTTGTGTCAAGATAAATGCACATAGACTTTGACTTCCTATAAGCTCGCCCAACGCCTTTACCCATCACTCAGGGGTATTTCGATATCTGAGCGGCCAGGACCGGATTACCAAATTTACAGCGTTATTATTGATTGTTAATTTATGTACATATTTTTAATTTTTGTAAAATGTAAAAAAATATAAACATATTAATAATAAGTTGTAACTTTATTTTTAATTTTGATACCTAAGTTGTGCTTACTGGTTGAAATTTGATAATTGGAACAAATTTAAATACCTCTCTTTTCGTTTACCCTTGCAAATCTTTTGAGCAAATACATGCTGAGATGGGCAGAAAAGTCAATGTATATTTATCTTGACACAAACTACATATATAGCTCTTGCCATTGCCAATTTATACCGTTTGTGATCTGACTCACTAATTGCGATGTACCGCTGTCTCAGCAGGTAACTTTGTTACCTGAGTGGCAAGGGTGGGATTACCGAAATTTTGTTATTTCTAAGATACATCTAAATTATCTATTTCGCGAGAAAAACAAAGGGTATCTGTAAGATATTAACTGTAAATGTTCTGCAGATTATTATACGTATAAAAGATGTTAAAATTTAATTCTAGTTGCTTATTAGTTTTCAAGAGCGAAACACAGCAATAAAGTATGAATATGTGGAGACCGTGGAGTGCAAATAATGTTCGTGAAGATGAAACGAGTGTTTAAATAAAAATAGTGCATTTATCGTCAAATGCAAAGCAAATTATTTTAAATATCTTTAACTCACTAAAATGTGATCCGAACGAAAGTGCACCCATTTCGAAAACAGCAACTTTAACTTGTGAGAGATATTGTAACTCAGAACACGATCAGTGAATAATTTCGAAGCAGATGTCATCCGTAGGAAAATCGACACGCTATATAATGAAAAAGAGGTTGCATCTATACAAATTTTACATCAAAGGTTAATTAATTAATAATTGTGCTATAAATTGTTTAGTACGATCTTTAAACAGAATCGTCCACAATATTGGATTTAGTTTTAAAACGGTAGATAAACGTCAATACATTATGGATAGCAGACGAATACGCGAATGGAATGGCGGTTCCATTATTTAACAAATTTAACACAATACAAATTGGAAAATAGACCAATTATTTAATTGAACGAAACGTCCTTTCATACGCACGATATTGTCCAAATAGATTGCAGTGACGGAAACAAAAATTGTGCGCTAGATGTTCCCGTACATCGTGAAATAAGAATAATTACTTTTCATGCTGGAAGCTCCATTGGATGCAATATTTTTATCGGCGAAGAATGTGAAAGATAGTTGTTTATATTATCATGGTAATATGTCAGCAGATGTATTCGAATCATGGTTTGAAAAAAAATTATTCCTAATTTACCACCAAACAGCGTTGTTGTTACGGATAATGCTATCATTTGCGCTAAACCGTAAAGGTTCCGCCCAAGTCATCTAATAAAGCCGGAATTATTGAATATTTGTATAAAAACGATATGTATTTTGAAGAAAATTACAATAAAAAACAATTGTTGGAGGTTGTTCATACAAAACCTACAAAAAAAATCTGATGTGGCCAGCACATATCCTCTCGCCAGATATTTTACCTGGTTGTACGCATAAAACGAAAAATATTTTTAAATACAAATAGATATGTGTCACTACAAAATAATTATTTTAATATAAATTATGCACAATACATACATTTTCTTTATATTCAATGTTCTGAATTTTTTTTTCTACTTTCCTTTTCTTTTTCTTTTATTCGTCATTTTTTCGCAAATTCCTTTCCTATTCTTTTTTAGGTATATTCTTTTGCGTTGTTGACTTTTTATTTATTTTCATAATCTTCATAATGATGTACAAATATTTTTGACAGTGGCATACAAATATTATTGACAGTGACATTTGTGTGTGAATTACAAACATTTTAATTTCTTGCCTTGAAGTAGTTAGATCTAAGAATTTTTACATGATATTATTTTATATGCATTTCTTTATCTCTAAATCTATAGAAGATATAATAATGAATTTATATTTATCGAATAAAGAATTTAACGTTCTTTAATATAAGTATTTACATAAATTTTCGATAAATAATATTTAGATGATTTTTTTTCTTGTAACTGCTACTTTCGGTTGTCCAATTGTTACCAAAACTGCCTCGACTCTTCCCATTATTGTTAGATTGAGAAATCCGTAGTTAAAAATGTCTTAAGTCTTATAGTATTTGAGAAATCGTGGATCCAACATCCACACACACACATGCACACACACGAACGCACGCACGCACGCAGGCATGCACGCACGCACGCACGCAGGCATGCACGCACGCACACACACACACACACACACACACACACACACACACACATCACTGTAAAAATGTTATAATCGGATTCTAGGGACCTTAAAACGTGCTTATTCACTAAAGTCTGGATATGCGATTTTTAGCATGAATCCAATATCCCTCTTAGCGAGAGGTAAAAACAATATGTATGTGATACATTGACCGAAAAATTTGGCTATACTGTTTTGCGTTTGCCACCATACCACTGTATTTTCAATCCTATCGAGTTAATTTGAGGTCAAATCAATCAAACATAAGAAGAAAAAATAGTTCTCCGACCAATTGTGAACATGTTTTAAAATTAATCCAAAGTGAAATAGACAATTTGCCAAAAGAACATTGGTGTAATTGCACAGTATAGAGAAGATAAGCAGTAGCGGCACTTTTGTCGAAACCTTTGATGTTTCGTTCCAGGCTGATCGGTGTGCAGGGGGTAATAATGAGGAGCGCCTAATTTGAAGAAAACAAAAAAAATATATATTTAATTTATGTTATTTAATATCAAAATTATAAACTGTGATATACGAGTAGTAAAAAAGTAGAAAAGTAATGTATAAATATGTAATAAAATGTATATTTGAAAAAAATAATAATATCAGTTTAATTTTATTTATTTTAATTTATTATATTTTGCGATTGAAAGTAATTTTGATTCAAATGATTGGCAAAAAATTTGTTTAAATAATATAGGAGTAAAATAAATGTTGAAGCACATCTTAAACGAAATAATAATCAAGTAATAAATATTTAAGTTTTAATTATAGAAAATACTTGGTTTTTAGTTTCACAATTATTTTATTTGATTCCTAGTTTTGCTGCAACATAATAATAATAAGTTTCACCATGTAGGAGCTGACACAATTAAATAAAATATTTAAGTAACTTTTATACATCAAATACATTGTACTTAAAGAAAGATAATTACAAATATTATACATTATATAAATATTAAAGTAACAAATATCTATTCCAACACTACAGAAAAATTGACATATTCGTGAGCTCATATATCATGAAAAATATGTGGAATATTTAAATTTTCACTGAAATAGGTATTTATATGTACGAGTATACGTGTTAAGGTATGGTTCTATCATGAAAGTCTCAAACAAAAGTTTTACCAAGTAAAAGAATTCATAAAAATAGATATTCTAAAGTTTTAATAGTTTAGGGTTTTTAAGTAAATTAAATTATTGTTGCAAATATCTTATAAAAATAAGAAAACAATAAGTATATTTCATTTCTTTAATTGTGTCAGCTCCTACATGGTGAAACTTATTATTCATTTTAACAATTGAAAATCAAGTGTTTATAATTTTTAAAATTTGAAAAACCATATAATTTTATTTAAGTACAACCCTGCGATTCTTACCCTTATTATCTTTTTACAACTTTCCAGCTGTGAGGGTGTAACGAAGTCAAAAAAGGTATATCGTGGCAAGACAAAGTGGCATGTTTAGGATAAGATATTTGGTTAATCCATTAAGCTACAATGAATGTGGTTTACTGTCACAACGGGTAATGAGCCGTAAATATGTAAACATTTTATATATAACTATATAAGGAAAATAAGGATTATTGGAAAGAAAATTGGCCATATCTCATTAAGATAGATTAGTTTACATTTACTTTTAAATTTACCGTAACAGTACAACTACAAGACTTTTAGTTGCGTGAAATTGTTTTTTTTTTAAATCAATCTCTGCATTTCTATATCATAATTTTATAGATAATCCTTTGTTTATGCTATGTTAGTACGGGGTGAGTAAATCCAATTCCCAAATATGTTGTCCAGTACTATAACCAGCTCACTCGAGCATATAGGACTTTAACATGTAAAAACATACTTTCGTAATATCCTGCTTCTCTAATTAGGTAAAACAGCTTCATATAAAAGTGTTAGAGCATAAAATTCTGCATTTAAGGCAACATATAGCAGAAAAAATATATCTCATATATTAGCAATGAAACATCAGTTAAGATTATGTTATAAAATTTTAAGTCACCAGTCTATAGTGTTGCCACAAGACGAGACGAGACAAGACTTGAGGTCGGTCTTGTCTTGGTCTTGACTTAGTCTCGACTACATTGGTCTTGTTTTGGTCTTGTCGAGACGTTACTTGAAGTCAGTCTCGTCTTGTCTCGAGTCTCGACAAGACTCTCGACTTTGCGTCTATTAACAAATTGTTTATAATAATTGTATGTAATAGTGCATGAATATCTAAGAAAAACCGTACAATCGCGATTAAAAAATTCCCAAAAATGTTTGAGATATTTTAAAAGTATTCTATAACTTTCTTCGATCGTCGATCACTTAAAAAAATTAATATGAAAATGGACGTGCATAGGAACATATACTGAGTGTTTTTTTAAAATTTTATTCTTACATAGAATATAATTTTCAATTAGGTACATAACTAGATATCGAATTATAATTAACAGCAATTATTTGGGAATACATTATTTTCATGTTATTTTATGCGTGTTTCGATGTGAGGGCATAATATTAGCACATGAAAATTAAGAAAAATGTTTTACGAATTGTAATAAAATAAATAGTGTTGAAATATTCATTCATATACTTATTATATATCTGAGAGATTCAAAATGTAAAGATTAGAGCAGAAAGAAGAACTTGAATATTTGTCATATTGACATAGTCAAAATAATTGTTCTATTTATCATAGCATTCTGTAAACAGCATTAATAAAGCATTTCAAAAAATGATATATATTAATAATGTTTTCATTTTCTGAAACTGGTAAACTATTGAACAAACCACGGATGTTATGATCGACCTCGGATTTCAAACCGACATCTGCGGCAGTTCTGATACTCATAACATTCTTAGGTATGTTAATAGCTAAAATGGTTGTTAACAAAGCTTTATAGTAATTTATATGAAACCCTACATGGGAATACTGCAAATTCCTTGAAAAGTTTATTATATTAGGATTCAGGAAAAATAATAAATAATATATAATAATAAATTTATTCCTGATAAACGCTTACACACAGTACGAAAACGAATATGTCATCATCCTTTACGATATCTGTGAACAAAGCAAATTGGAACACCCAGTAATGGATAGTATGCCGTGATTATATTTATTTATAAAATAAAGTATGTATTCAAAAAAAGTTCACGTTCACTGGCTATTGTTCCAATTTTTGTAGGTCTTGGAAGAATATTTATTCAGTTTCTTTGGCTCATGTAGCAGACAAGAGAAAATTAGTATTGCTGTGTCTAATAAATATCTGCAACAAAAGAATTATTTATTAAAGTTTCATTCAATTTACATGTATGTTATTTTGTATCACACTCAGTGCCGTAACTAGGGCGTGGCAAAGGTGGCGCACGCCACGGGCGCTAAATTTTTAGGGGCGCAAAATTTTAATCATTTACATTTTACATGGTTTCAGATCAAATATTTCTAAAATCTATTTTCTAAATTTAGCAAATAATTATCTACAGATAGGCAAGGTGTTTATTGTGGAAATAATTGGTGACAAGCTGGTGTGAATTTTTTTCTCTTTGTTGGGACCTCCAAAAAGACACTAATTTTCACCCTCTAGCGACCCCGGATTTTGCCGCCATCTTGGGTCAAAATTTTACAAGAATACAAAATTAAAACTCGTAATTTCCCGTACATAAAAGGGTTCTTACATTTTGTGCCTAGCATGATCTCTCAAAGAGTTATGTTTAAAAATAGTTAACCAGAATAACAACTTATGATAGAAATTTAAATTAACAATATTAGGTATTTAATACTTAGTATCTATCTTGTTCCATTTAAGCCATTGAGTATTATAGTTTTGAACTCTCTTATTGGCTGAAATTGCGAAATAGAAGACAAGAAACACGTTTACCCAATGTAATTTCGGCTACTTAAAACTGGCGCCATCTATTGAGTGGTTTAAATGGAACATAGTATAATAGGTTTTGGTTTTACTATGTATAACCAACAGTTTATTATTGATGATTTTTGAATAATTTTTTTTAGCTCTTTGCTACAAATTCATCCACAGCTCTGACCCTGTTAATGATACGCTAACGCGATATGAAAATTTGAAGTCAGCATGAATTTCTCCTTCATGTCATGTGTATTACTTTGTTTCATTTTAGCCATTCAGTATTGTAGAGAATAGGGAATATTTATTCTAACCTCTCTGATTGGTTAAATTGAAGACAAGCTAAAATTTTAAATATCTGCAAATCGGTTTAGATCTCATTTCATCTGAAATTTTGACACGTATTAAATACCAACGTAAAATAGTTTACCTTTAATCTTGTCAAAATTTTAAATGAAAATATGAAAATTAAGCCAATTTGCAGATGTTATAAATTTTTGAAAATGTTCATGAAAGTTTAAGTTGTTAGTAAATCGCACATCAGTAGCTTATTTTGTTTTTATTTTCTTGATATGTAGAGGCGCAAATAAAAATTTTGCCACAGGCGCTCAATATCCTAGTTACGGCTCTGATCACACTAAATCAAGATGGAGCTAAAAATATAAGAAATTATAGTTTTTATACAGTTCAAAATACAAACCTGAGTGTCAGTTGTTATTATGGCGACTGTCAGCAACAGAATAATAAAAATTTCGCATCTCTCTGTTGTTCACTGTAAAGTTTTGACGTAGCGTTAGTTACCTTTATGGGTTGAAACTATATGCAACCCCAAGATTGAACAATTCATCTTTTTTAAAAGGTCGATGCATCAAGCTCGGTTTAGGGTAGGAAAACCTGCCTCACTCCCAGGTAGATACGAATACTTTAAAGTGATTTGGCTGTAACACAAGTTACCTGTAAATGTCTATATGGTTGTTGAAAATGCTTTATAGTAATTTATATGAAACCCTACCCTAATGAGGACATTGCAAATTCTTTGTAAGGTATATAATTACTATTAAGATTCGGGAAAAAAACATATGCATAAATAAAATGAGATATATTGTAAGTTACATAATATGTTTTTTGTACAACCGGGTGTAAATATCACTTTGTTGACTCTGTTTGACATCCGACTTTTCCGCCCGGTCATCAATAAATACATTACATTTTATGCGACATGTTACATTGACATGTGACATAAATATTATCATATATTTAAGTAGGCCTACGATTGTTTTAAAGTTTGGAATATCAGTTATTGTAATAAATAAAATCAAGGATTGTAATAAAATATTTTGAATTTTATACTGCTATTTTTTTCACATGATCTTCTATAAGATTGTCTCATATTATTTTATTGTATGTTTAACTATATAGAAATTATTTGAGGTAGCTCGGTTAGCTGTTACACCTGTATATAAAACCTATATTATTCATATTTTTAATTTTTCTAACATCCGCAATTTATTACTTACGTCATCTATCACTAGTGCTCCCAAGAATTGTCAACCTATTCCGATTCAATAAATATCTGAACTCCGGAATGTACTTTTTAAATTGTGAGCGCGCGAAGTAGTACCCGCGCCAATTTCGTGGACAATATTTGTACGTTATAAAAATGTACGAGGCAAGGTATGTACAGGGCGATCTATGTACATTAGGAATTTGTATAAGGCAGGAAATATACACGACAATATTTGCACGTTAGGAAAATGTATAAGGCAAGGTATGTAAAGGGCTATATATGTACATTATGAAACAAGTGTGGTCCCGTTAGTTACTTGTTACTTGGAGTTGGACAAGAGTATGTTCTGTGACTTATGTGAACACTTATTTTATATTTTTAGATATTTGAAATCAATAGTTATAAAAAATACAGTTGCGTTTATTGTCAAATACAAACATTACATAAATAAATAATAAATAAATTTACAAAAGGTATAAGTATTGGTTTTTTAGCAATTCAAAACTATGAAGTGAATTCTGCTGGTCCCTATATTACATTGTTCATATTTCACTATAATAGGCTCCGAAAGTGATGACATCAAATCGAGCGAGAATTATAAAACCTGAAATACGCTTGAAGTATGTACAACAGTTTGTAAATGTGGCCGTGGCGAATAAACCATATTATCGCGCAATTTAAATCGCGCTGTCATATGGGTGTGTACCTAAGTTTGGTTATGTGTATTTTTAGATAAAATCTGTTTTACGTTAATATACTAATTTAATGCACATACATACTACAGATATGAATGCAATTTACATGTTCATGTATTTGTAAGAAGATATGCATGTTTTTTACCTTCCGTCACCTTTAGGTAAGGACGGTATTGTCTTTGGTCAAAAAATTCAGTGGTGAGTTTTTGATGAATAAGCACGTTTTACGGTCCCTAGAATACGATATTACTATTTTTACGATGATGTGTCTGTGTGTGTGTGCGTGTGGTTGTGGTTGTGGGTGTGAGTGTGGGTGTATGTACGTGTGTGTGTGTGTGTGTGTGTGTTTGTGTGTGTGTGTGTGTGTGTATGTGTGTGTGTGTGTTTGTGTATGACAAAATTTTCTAAGGCGATAACTCTAAAACTACATTTCCAAAAATTACAACTCTTTCATATTCCTCTTCGTTGCATCCATGTGAAGAGCTGATTAAATTTTGGTTAAAATTGGTCAACCGGAAGCACCCACATTTGAAGATTTTAACAGTTTTACTTGAAAAAACGACGTTAAATATCATTTTTTCACATTTAATGTTATTATAAATATTAAACAATATTTTATTCTCTATACGATTTGACTGCATTTTATACTTAATATTAAACGGATATAGAGTTAAAAATTTATAAAGAAATTAAATTTTACAAAGTAGCCATAGCTATGGAAACAGCTACTATTAAGAAAATTCTGATTGAAAAATGTCAGTGTCAAGTGAAATTGACATAGTGTGTTTGTCTTATAATATTACTGCAAATATAGGATCTTTCGCTAGAAATTTTCTGTATGAAATTTGTATAAAATACATACAACTGCCGGAAGGTAATCTACAAGAAGTAAATTTTTTGCGAGGAACTATATGTATGAAATTTGTACAAAATACATAGAACTGACGGAAGGTAATGCCACATCAGATTTTTACCTTCCGTCACCTTTAGGTAAGGAAGGTATTGTCTTTGGTCAAAAAAATCGGTGGTGAGTTTTTGATAAATAAGCACGTTTTAGGGTCCCTAGAATACGATTTTACTATTTTTATCGATGATGTCTGTATTTGTGTGTGTGTGTGCGTGTGTGTGTGTGTGTGTGTGTGTGTGTGTGTGTGTGTGTGTGTGCGTGCGTGCGTGCGTGCTTTTTTCAGTTGTTCATAATATTTGTCGGGTTGGTGTATTACTATGGCTCAACTGACTTGAACATTCTTATTTTCTCCCGGAATATGTTAAAAATACGTACCTTTTATTGATAATCATAACCAAGATCCATGCCGTATCGACATGAATACAATGTTTAGGCTCGGAAAATTTCCCCATACCCTATATTCAGATATTGTAGTGTGCTTTGAGCATAGCAGAAGTTCATATATATTACAAGTATTTAAAGGCTATACAAATTTAGAGGCGTATAGAATGAGTTTCGTTGTGAATCATTCAAATCTATCCAGCTTTGAGAATGAAAGACATCGCCTATCAACGTGAAAGACAAGGTGTATTAGTAATATGATTTAATGCATTAAAAATTATAACTATCAAAATTTTTGGCTGATTACTAGTTTACATTTCCCAAAAGTTACTAGCAAACATATTATCTTAAAGTATCTTGTATGATTTGCAAAGTAGTGAGATTGTATGTGCTCACTGTGATTGTGACAATGTAAAAACTCTTAATATAATTTTATTAAATTTTTAATATCTGTATAAAAACACTTTTCTAACATACGCAATTAAATTACAATATTATATTTATTATTTTACATTTGTAAGATCACTTTTCTTTACCATACCTAACCGTTTGTTTCCTAAAGCTATAATTCTATCTTCAAAATCTGTTTCCCATTCAAATTTATAAATTGATAATCCGTCACTACTGTCACTCGTTTGGAATATCAAACCATAGCACAAAACTATGGCATTTTAAACATATTCCTTATATGTCAGTAGGGTTGGTTGGTCCACCAGTCGGTCATTTATAAATATCCGTGACGTCACATGCACGGGCTTTATAATACCTTTGAGGTTTGTAAATTACCTATCCACTGATATCTTGATATTCAACTACCATATCATAAATACGTACACTATTAAATTACACACATGTCTATAGTACGTATGTGCATTAAATTAGTATATTAACGTAAAATAGACTTTATCTTAAAATACACATAACCAAATCCAAGTTCAGATGACAATGATTTAAATTGAGCGGTGATATAGTTTGTTCACTAATCACCTCGGCCACACTTACCAACCGTACATACTTCAGGCGTATTTCAGGTTTTGTAATTCCCGCTCGATTTTGACGTCACGCTTTCGGATACAGCTACTGGATAATACATAGCTGACTCGTCCGCCATACTGGGGCCAAAATGAACGCAGTAAATTATAAAATAAAAGTGCATTATTTATAAGTTTATGTATTAACTATTTTTCATAATTAAATATACCTTCCATATTATATTTATTTAAAATAATAAAACAAGAAAAAATACGATTTGTTAAGATTTTTGAGGTTAGAGAAAAATATATGTATTGCATAAGTACCTGTAAAAATATTATATAAATATATATAATATAATATAAAATAAAAGTGCATTATTTATAAGTTTATGTATTAACTATTTTTCATAATTAAATATACCTTCCATATTATATTTATTTAAAATAATAAAACAAGAAAAAATACGATTTGTTAAGATTTTTGAGGTTAGAGAAAAATATATGTATTGCATAAGTACCTGTAAAAATTATAATTATTTCTCAAATGATTTGCACAATTTGGAGCAGAGCAATCCGTCATTGTAGATAATTTCTATGATTATTAATACTGTAACACTGATGGCGGACGAGTCAGCTGTAATTTATCTTTACCTTGTTCCATTTAAGCCATTCAGTATTGCGGAGCATAGGGAATAGTTTTGACCTCTCTGATTGGCTGAAATTAGAGACAAGTTCACCCAATGTAATTTCGGCTACTTCAGATTTGCACTGTTGCCAGTGCCATCTACTGAATGGCTTAAATGGAACAGAGCATAGTAGCTATACTTTCGGAGTCTATACCAGGCGCTGCGAACTGCGTTTTTATATTTACTATATAGTTGACAAGTCTGATAGTGTAGATGGTCTGTGGTCTATACCTATGTGGTATAGTTGAAAATATAATACAAATGTATTTATAATTGGAATATAAGTAGTGCTTATTTTACTATAGTTATATTATATTGTTCACTGTTATCATATAGTTTATTTTACTACCATAACTATCGTTAAATTTACAATACTTCAATAGGGATTGTTATTGTTACTAGAATGAATATTGTTAATTTTACATTACTGGTGTAGTTATTATTTATCATAACAGATATAGTAATCTACACTATATTATTTTAACTATACATGAATGTATATGTAAGTACCAAAAATTACAAAAAAATCCAACATCGAAACGATGTCACAAATTTGCTTGCATGACAGTCCTGACCACGTCTCAGCGAGTAGCTGTGTGACGATCAGGGTCGTTTCTTTGAGGGCGTGCAATGGCGAAATATCTAAGATTTAATGATATTTTCGAGAGTGTTCTTTGACGTTTGGCGATTTTTTACTGGCGGACATTAAAAAAGCAACGTGTTAATATCAAGTTTTGTTTCCTGTTAGGAAAATCAGCATGAACGTTTGGAAGAGCTTACAAAAATTCTAAATCGATTTCTGATTGTTCTTTCAAATCCTGACACACTCTCAAATGGTTAGCTGTCTGGTCGTTGGACGTGCTGTCGTAGAGCGAATTTCATCTTCAAATTTTCAGTCAAAATTCGTTGGCACCAATTCCAATGAATTCCTCCAACTCATCGATTGTTCTACGAACGACGATTAGACATGATGGCATCACAATTTTTCCAATCCTTTCGGACGTTCTGGAAGTCGAGGTTCATCTTCACTTCAATTGACATTTAACTAGTTTTAATAAGAGAAAACCACGCGTATACCCTTACTTGGCTCAAAGCTTTCCTCCCCGTTAGTCCTCCGAAGAAATGCGATTTTCTCTCTGACCCAACGACGACACTTAGACATATGGGGTCATACAACATTTTCCAATATTCCTAATACTCGTATTTTGTGGGATGTCATCTGTTTCTGGAACTTCTAGAACCAAAGAAAGTTATGAATATTAAATTTAATTCAGAAAAATATAACTTTACCAAGTGGTATTTCTGATGACATTTCTAAAGCTTGTGTTAGTAAAGGGGTGTACTTTTGGAGCGCAATTCGAGAAAATCCAAATCAGAGTCTGTACCTGATCTGGAACCCTCACTATTGTATATTTTTCTTTTTTTTATTGTTCTTTTTCCTCTTCCCAATAAACGGTGAGATATTTGTGATAGCGATGATCCTTCATTTTCCAATTTTTTTATATAACGCTCTGCATCGTCTAACTCATCTATAAGTATAAAATTATTTGTAAAGATAAAATAGAAATTTTAAATATGTATATTATATTTTACTAGTTTGTTCCTATAATAACAAAATTTATAGTAACTCTTACAATATTTATAAATGATCTAACTATACTTACATTTATTTCGGTGAAGCGTGACATATTTCTTTTTGAAGTATGTTTATGTTCGGGTGAACGTAAAGAAGGCAATTTTTAGAATTGGAAATATTCTTATAATAGCAAGCAAAATTCGAAAGATACGCCCATGGAAATAGTAATGCTCTCATACTAAGTGAGCGGCAAAATCGTATGGAGCGGTACGCCTCAGCCAATTTTCATCACTCTGTATAAACACTATAAAAAACGTAGGGGACAAATTGTTTTCCCATTGGCTACGAATGACGTCTTGTATGTAATTTGCCGTCACAGGAGTGGGAGGTTATTTTTCAAAACTATTTTTGACTTCAATCTTTTTATTTAATTATTTACAAAAATAACAACAAATTATTATTTTTATTACTATGAAAAATATTGCATAATCTTTCATTTAAAATACATTTTGAAAAATGTGAAACTGGCTCATTGTGTAGTGTAAACATTACACAAGTCTTTCAAATCACTAAGGATATATTTACAAAGCACTACCTCCGTGAATGCTATTCACGATAGCGAGAGAATGTAACTAACTCGTGAACAGAGACAGGTCGTTCTATTGGTCGGATTGGGATAATTTTAGCCGAAAGCCGAATCAATAGAACGACCTGTGTCTGCTCGCCACTGGCGCCTCGTGAGGTGAAAAGTAGGTGAAGAGATTTATGAAGGAGGGAAGGGGGTCGTATTGGCAGTTTTAACATATTTTTTATTTAAATTTAATATTGAAGTTGGGCGACCACTTGCTAAAAATATTTTTTATTGTCGTCTGTTCATCTGGAGAACGGTGTCTCCAATAAAATGCTTAGGTATAAAATCATTTTGCAGATTCATTTTGATTTATATGT
This sequence comes from Harpalus rubripes, assembly GCA_963082715.1. Classification (NCBI taxonomy): domain Eukaryota; kingdom Metazoa; phylum Arthropoda; class Insecta; order Coleoptera; family Carabidae; genus Harpalus; species Harpalus rubripes. Next base: position 33,152,129 of record OY720449.1, on the reverse strand, counting down.
AATATGTGCAATCTATAAAAATATTAATCTTGGAAATAATTCTTTTCAATATATATAAGTATAAGTAATAAAAATAATATATAAATGATAATAAATGTAGGTACATTTGCGATACTCCAATAAAATAATAATAATAAGTATAATAATAAACTATTCAAATTGTTTGATTAAGAGGCATATTTACCCCTGTGCTAAAATATGAAGAGAAAATTCAAATAAATTGTTCCTGTACTAGAACTATTAACATTTTTAAAAATTCAACACAAGTCAAACCTACTTGCGATATTAACCTACATTTTAAAAAATAATTACTGAAATCTATTAGTATTTGACTTTGATTTCTCGATTTTCCCATAAAATCAAAGTCAAATGCTAATAAATTTCAATAATTATTTTTTTTAAATACAGGTTAATATCGCAAGTAAGTTTGTGTTGTGTTGAATTTTTAAAATGTCAATAGTTCTAGTAGAGGAACAATTTATTTGAGTTTTCGCTTCATATTTTAGCACAGGGGTAAATATGCCTCCTAACACAGCGTAGCAAAATAATGCATCAATTTCAATGCGATGATGAAGTGCAAAGCTCGGGATGTGATATTCACCACTCGCTGATGGTAGGAGAAGCGTCGTTGCCATGGCAACCAATGTATCTAGCCAGTAAACGCAATCTGCGCGCGCAACTTTGATGATCCGTTATTACAATTTTTAGTAGATAATTTGTTTTTTTAAATTATATTAATGTTTATTTCAGGCTTTATATTTATATTTATAATATGAAAAATAACAGGTGAAATTGCTCTTCACCTTCTTCACCCGAATAGCCGCCTCGCGAGTTACTTTCAAATTCTCTCGCTATCGTTAACGGACTTTATAGAATATTAACAGAGTTAACAGTCAGTATATTTGAAATAAATTGAGATTCGAACTCAAGACCTTAACCTTCACTTTGCCTAAGTAACGATCTTATCAACTAAGCTATTGGCAGCTCTATCTCGATGGCTAAAATAACTTCCACTTAGCTTATATCTGTTAGTGTATGTCATAATGACATTTTCACAAGATGTTTAAATGCAGTGGTAATCCCAACCCCACATCTAATAACGTGACGAATAAAAATATCCTCAGTGGAGAGATTGAGAGATATACTAGCAGATATACGCTAAGTGGAAGATTATTTTTTGTCATCGAGATAGAGTAGTCAATAGCTTAGTTGGTAAGAGCGTCACTTCGACAAAGTGAAGGTCTTGTTCGAATCTCAATGGCTGACATAATCTTTTCACAATTTATTTCAGGACTTTATAGACTTGTGCGCAGAATAGGTCTCCTGGTGATTTTTATTTTTATAATTGGTTAGCAACGTTGGCACCGTGTGCAACAGGCATGACAGTGTAGAGCAGTTGCAGCAATCCTCGTTTCACCCTTGGCTCACTGGAGTTGGCACGCACGTGTAGCACTGCAACACATTCACGTACACTCCTGACACAATCAAATCAAGCTTTAAAAATTAATAACACGCTTATTAAAAGGAATTTTTAATTCGGGGTTTCACAGGTACTCTTAGATATAACTGTTCTTTAAGAAAAATAAATAAAAAAAATATGAGAGAATACTCTATTATATTGCGTAAACTTGTCTCCAATCTCAGCCAATCAGAGAGTTCAACACTAGCCCTTGGTAAGGTGAAACAAGGTATAGTTCTTTTTATTTAAGTGAAAAGGAAAGTGTCAGGTGTCATAGTGTCCCTGATCCTCTTTGGTTCATGTCAAGGAAGTTTAGATGTGCTGTCAGTTTACGAAAAGTAAATACAAACAGTGGTATGCTACAGTCAATGTTAAATTTAAAGATAATCTTTAAATAAATTTAGAGGTGACCTCTAAGAAAAACGTATTCTACCGTCAAATTTTACCGCTGTTCGCGCTAACATTGTTCTTTAACCATAGATGTGGCTACGAGCACCTTTAAGCAATTGTCAGAGCTCTGCTAAGTTTCAAATATGGCCGACCACCATTGTGTTGCAAGAAATTCGGATTTTGAGGGATGTTTTAGATTTGATAAGAGGACGAATTAGAGTTGTCCAGAAAAGAATAAACCCATTTGAGTTCTATAATGATGAAGAATTCAGAAGATATCGATTGAGAAAAGAAACTATGAACTTCGTCACTGATTTGGTTAGGTTAGAAATAGAACCAATTTTACAGCAAGAAACATATATTAGCGTCGATTTACAAGTGCTATTAACATTACGTTTTTAAGCGAAAGGTTGTTATCAAGTAGAATCAGGTAGGGAAACATAAATAAATTATTAATATTCATCATCATCATTATGTAGAATTTGTTCTTCGACAGGTCTCAACGGAAATGTTGCCCTGCGCATCCCTCTTCATCGTATCGTAATTTTGTTCGTCCTTAATTTTTGTTAACATTCCAAATTTTCTTCGCTCTCTTCCCTTCTTCCATGTATTTTCCCTTCAATAATAATTTTCTGTATCCCATCCAGCCTTAAAATATACCCAATCCAGTTTGCTTTCTTCTTTCTTACTTCTTTCAAAATTCTTCTTTTTTCACCTATTTTGCTCAACAACTCCTCGTTTCTAACTCTTTCCTTCCAACTAATCTTCTCCAACCGTCGCCACAACCACATTTCAAAAGTTTTTAAATACTTTTTCTCATTCTTTCGCATGGTCCACGTTTCGCAGCCATACAGTACTATACTCCAAATTAGATATTTTGTAAATCTTTTCCGCAATTCAATATTACTGCATCTGACTGTCAGTAAGTCTTGTATTTTACTGTGTGCTGCCTTTCCCTGTCTAATTCTGCTTCTAATTTCTTCCTTACAGATCTATTCCAATTTATCATGCTTCCCAAGTATTTGAATGAACTTACTTGCTACATTCTTTCTCCGTTCAATCATATCTGCACAAGCCCCTCTTTTTTCTCTATCCTCATTACTTTTGATTTTTGTATAATTGTTTTCATTCCAAATTCTTCACATTTCACCAATATTTTGTTCAACATCCTCTGAAGTTCTTTTTTATTTTCTGCAATATCTGCCTGATCATCAGCATATTTGATACATTTAATTCTCTCCCCTCCCACAATGATCCCACCTATACCGTCCAATGCTTCCTCCATCAATTTATTTGCTTATACTTTGAAAAGACTTGGTGACATGCAACAACTTTGCCTGACTTCCCTCCCTATTGTTGTTTCTTCTGATTCCTCATCTTCAATTCTCAATACTACTTTATGGCATGTGTATAGCTGTTTTATTAATCTCCTGTCCTTCCAGTCTATGCCAATGTCTTTCAATATCTTCATCAATATATCCCACCTGACTCTGTCGAAAGCCTTCTCACAATCAATGTAGCAGACCTACCTACATCTCCCGGTTTATATCCAATACCCTTTCTGCTAACATTCTTATGCACCCGATCGCATTTCTTGTTCCTTCACCCCTACGAAAGCCAAATTGATCATCACCCAGGTTTTCTTTGATTTTTCTCATCATTGTTTCCATTAGTAGTCTAGTTATAACTTTACCAGTATGCAAAATAAGACTTAGTCCTAACGTCCTTACAATCCATTGCACTGCTTTTCTTTGGAATTAGTACCATTATAGTTTTTAGCAGATCTTCTGGCCTTTCTCCTGTATCATATATTTTATTTACTAATCTTGTAAATTTATTCCTTCTACTGCTTTCCTCACCTCTTCTTCCATTACCTCTGGACCTTTGGAGTCCTCCTTATTATCAAACAATAAAATATCACTTCAGTTTTTGAAGCATTCGTGTCATAATTTACTTAATTTTATGTGATTTGCGTGATGTCAGTCCGGCCACTGCATCACGAATCGTGACATTTTATTTCTAAATTATAAAATTAAGAATAAATAAATAATTTGTTATAAGTTCATGTAGTATTATAATTATTATAAGTTTTAATTTTTGTATTATACCTGTATTGTGTTAATTCTGTACTCTATTATATAAAAATTAACTATATTCCATAAGCGAATCGTACTTGTAGCCATATAATTGTAAGATTAACCGACTTACCTGTAAAGAAGGTTAACCGACTTACCTGTAAGGAAGATTAATCGTAATTTTCCGAGATTGTCCCCCGATATAATTACTGTGTAGTGTCGTGTTATGTCATACCCGTATGTACATTTGAAGGCTATGTAATAAAAAAAAAAAAAACACCCAACGTAACACCTCATCACAGCTCAGTTAGGTACTCATTTCGTTATTTGTGATATGCATTTCGCACTTGGGTTCTTCGGGTGAGGTGGTGGTTACGTAATTATATCGGAGAACAAGCTCGGAAAATTACGATCAACCTTCCTTTCAGGTAAGTCTTGCAATTTTCCTTCGCTTGTCCTCCGACATAATTACTATGTAGATGTTTAAAGTGATAGGTGCGAAATCGTGTTGAATCGTCTCGTATTTAAAACAGTTTTTGTACATTATCATATACACAACCCATACAAGCACTAACCCGATTTGCAATAGCCTATACACGGTGATTCTTGACCTATACGCATAAATGTGAGGAATGATAGTTTGTGATAAGTAATGACAGATAATGAAAAAAAAAAAAATAGTAAACATTGTTTATTTACGGAGATAACGAATAAAGTTTGAAATTATTTTAGTAGCAATAAACTAATAAAAAATTAATTAACTAGGGTGCTGTGCATTAGGGTCATAGCAACAAGCTGGTCTTCCCCGTGCGTGTGGTGCATCATGGATTCGTCGCGCGCAAATGTGCATCGAAAATGAAGGGAATAACTTCGAATAATTGCTATGACACTAATGCACAGCACCCTAGTTAATTAATTTTTTATTAGTTTATTGCTACTAAAATAATTTCAAACTTTATTCGTTATCTCTGTAAATAAACAACTTTTACAATTTTTTATATTTTTCATTAAGTTATTACCTATCACAAACTATCATTCCTCACATTTATGCGTATAGGTCAAGAATCACCCTGTACATAGCAATAGCCCATTATGGGGTGTATTCTGTAAGGAAACTGTTAATTTTAAACAGTATGTTAAAAATAAACTTGCTGTTAAAATATATTTTCTATTGGGGTGTATTCTGTAAGGAAACTGTTAATTTTTAACAGTATGTTTAAAATAAACTTGCTGTTAAAATATATTTTCTATTCTGTAACTATCAATTCTGTTAAAATTTTAACACCCGTGTTAAAATTAGGTGTTAAAACTGTATATTTTAACGTCATTCAAATCGATGCCTTTAAAATTTTAACATCTGTTTATACAATAAAATTATAACAGCATTTGAATAAATTGCACTTCTAATTAATGAAAATGAAATAGAAAACGAAAGAAAAATACCTTGGATGAAAATAAAAAATATCTAGGTGTTAATTAATAAAATATACAACTGTTTTACGAAGTATTTTATTTAATTACGGTCACCCGTTCCATCGTATGTCTAGTAGGAATATTTAATTAACATAATTCAACAAAGAGTGAACTTTGAATGGTATACCGAGAGCACGATTTAGATGTATCGTAAAACATAGTTCTTTATTATAATGTAGGTATTAAATGCAGTTAAAATTGCTTATTCCTGTCTTGTTCGTCAAACCAACGTAACTTAACATTTTGGATTGTTAATTCTGAGGATCAAGAAGAAGAAATTTTACATACCCAATGATAACTTAATAATTTACAATTTGAATGTAATTCATTTTTAATATGGAACCTAAAAAGCATTATTTCCATTCATTTATCTAAAATTTCAAAATGACAGATTAGTTTTCTAAAATTTCAAAGTGACACATAAATTGACAGTTGTTCACTTTTTTTTATCATGTTTATTTATTTGTGTTATCGTTACTAACTACATTACTTTAGCAAAGACGTGCCTTTTTTCTGTCTTGTTGATCACTTCATTCTGGTGTTTAACAGACATGTTAAAATTTATGATTTTAACAGCAGTGTCAAATTTTCGCGTAGAGAATACCAAAAAAAGAATTTATTGTTAACAGTCATGTTAAAATATAATTTTTTAAAGGCATGTTAAAAGTAACATTTTTTACAGAATACACCCCATTATGTAACTATCAATTCTGTTAAAATTTTAACACCCGTGTTAAAATTACGTGTTAAAACTGTATATTTTAACATCATTCAAATCTATGCCTTTAAAATTTTAACATACAATAAAATTATCACAGCATTTGAATATGTTGCACTTCTAATTAATGAAAATGTAATAGAAAACGAAAGAAAATTACCATGGATGTATATAAAAATATCTAGGTGATATTTAATAAAACATACAACTGTTTTACGAAGTATTTTATTTAATAACGGTCACCCGTTCCATCGTATGCCTTGTGTATCTATCACAGCGTGATGCCAGTAGGAATATTTAATTAACATAATTCGAGAAAGACTGAACCTTTGAATAGTATACCGAGAGCACGATTTAGATGTGTCGTAAAACATAGTTCTTTATTATAATGTAGGTATTAAATGCAGTTAAAATTGCTTATTCCTGTCTTGTTCGTCAAACCAACGTAACTTAACATTTTGGATTGTCAATTCTGAGGATCAAGAAGAAGAAATTTTACATACCTAATGATAACTTAATAATTTAAAATTTCAATGTAATTCATTTTTAATATGGAACCTAAAAATGAGACATGATTATGCAGCAGATTTTTATTTATATTCCGAAGCATTCGTTTTTCTAAAATTTCAAAATGACAGATTAGTTTTCTAAAATTTCAAAGTGACACATAAACTGACAGTTATTTACTCTTTTTATCATGTTTATTTATTTGTGTTATGGTTACGAACTACATTATTTTAGCAAAGACGTGCCTTTTTTCTGTCTTGTTGATCACTTCATTCTGGTGTTTAACTGGCATGTTAAAATTTATGATTTTAACAGTAGTGTCAAATTTTCGCGTAGAGAATACCAGAAAATGAATTTATTGTTAACAGTCATGTTAAAATATAATGTAATAAGTTAAAATTAACATATTTTTTACAGAATACACCCCTATGAATCCCAAAAAAATTAAACTAATTTCTCTATCCTTATTTGCAAAAGTTGACTATTAGGTAATTACCGGTTTATTATAAAAGTTTACTGAATATTTAACATTCGGTATTCAACCTGTCGTGTTAATTACCTCTTTATTAACATCTGTTCTATTTGCTACAGAAGAGGAAGTGTGTTTTATACTGTGGCCTGGAAAAATATTAGTAACTATACGACTCTTTTTTAATACTAGCTTTATCCATCAACTAATAGTTTGAGAACATACTGGATGATTCGGATTTTGGTATGTTAGATTTAAATATCTTTGGTCATTTGAACGATATTCAGATGTGATACGAATATAGAGAATAATTGTTGACGCAGTGTACAATTCTAGTTTTTCGCGGCAAAATAGAAAAACAAGTAAAGATTGTTGTCTAATAGGGCCTGATGTCTTTATTTGTTCACTAATTCGTATTTCTATATTATCTTGTATTCGTGTAGTAAGGTATAGATATATTGATGATACAGTCTGAACACTATGTGCAATGCTAAGAGCCAATAAGGTAACTAGTTTGATAGTGTGGTCCTTGTAAAGGAAAATATGTTTCCGATATAATTTAAAATTGAAACTCGATTTTATGTAACTTCATATTTTTGATTTGCTGATCTTGTAATGTAAATTTCTCTAATTAGTATTTTATTTACAAATTTATCTTCGCTTTTTTACCGATAGTATTAGATTCAGGGCTGCTATAGATAAGAAAATCGTTTGTAGTAGGAACTCTCTACATGGACTGAGTTGGTTATTATAAAATTTATATTATTTTATAGACAATATGAATATGATTCTAAATCTTTTGAGCAACAAAACTTCCTGTATTTTTTTGTGACAGTACCTACAATGTTCCTTTGAACAACGATGACAGTATTACAGGCAGAACAGCTTAAGGAATGTTTTTATTTATAAACACTCTCCAGATAATATCCCTGCTATTATGGCAAGATCCTTGGACAACGGATGTGTGTCTCTGAAACGAGATAAGAGTAAGGAATTTTTGATTCAAGAAAATTTTGATTTTCTGTGAGCAATCTTCGGAACAATGGATACCAACTATTAAAATACCGATCGCTTTTTCAAGTATTATTATTTATAACAATAACCTTTATTACTCAAACAGGCGAAGCCCAGTAAAAGTAAATATGAAAGTAAAATACAGTGATATTTGCAACAAATAAGTATTACATATAACAAAAAACATAAATTAATCAGAAGAGTTACCACTTATATAAATTACACATGACATATATTGAATAATTAGACAAAATATTAGTTTTGGGGAGCGGTAAATTAAAAGTACTGTTTAGACGGGATGAAATAATAGCATTGATAATATTACAATGAAAGTCTAAAGCAATTGTATTGTGCCTATCCTTGAGGGAAATGCAAATAATTATGTCTAGAAAATTATTGTAATCTGTTCCCTGAGAGGGATAAATGTGATAGGTTTTAAACCATAAATATTTTAAAAATTTGCGTTGGACACTTTCTAATAACGATCTATAACATTTATAATTAGGATACCAAATAAGAATAGCATATTCCAGCTTGGACCTAATAAAGGCAAAATAATATACTTTTATCCACAACTGTCAAATAATATACCCATAATTCTACCGATTTTTATCAATTAATGACCTTCGTTACTGTTACTAATTGAATAATATTGACAGTTCAATGGAATAATATTATTCAATCGTTACGCCAAATTCAAATCCTACCTTTCAAAGAGTACACACAAAATTACTTTTAATAAGTAATTCTTTCCACATAAAAAGCCAAAATTACACTAGTTTTGTCATTTTTCATACTTTTATTTTCTTCTTAAGCTTGAATTGTAGCTGAATAGTCGGTTTTAAGATTTTATATTAAATGTCAAATCACTTCATAATTTTGTTACAACTACACCGATGACTAGATTTGTCTATGTAAACAAAAACATTTTTGCATTTGTCAGTGAGAAAATTCTACTTATTTTTCAAAACCAATATGTCACTGATATGTTATTATTTGACAATTGTGGATAAAGTATAGTATTCTATTCGCATGTAATGGTTATTACTCATTCGAATGATTTACATCACTCGCGTTCGCTCGTGATGCAAACTTCATTCTCATTAGTAATACCATACATTACATGCTCATTGAATAATATACTATTATTACTAAAATGCATACTGTTCCTAATCAGGAAACCTAACATTTTATTTGCAGCAGCGGTGGTATTAAATATATGATTAATAAATTTTAAACCCGGATCAAAAAGCACACCCAAATATTTAAACGCATCAGTACAAGTTAGTACATCTAAGTCAATTTTGTAAACAAAATTAATAGTATGCACTTTACGTGTAAAAGTCATTACTTTACATTTACTAGTAGTAAGATACAATTTGTTGTGATAACACCACTTTACAATATTATCAATATTACGTTGTAATGCAATACAAACTAGTTCATCATTAATAATCTTAAAAATCTTCACATCATCGGCGTACAAAAGTATATTACTATCAATATTATTTGAGATGTTGTTAATAAATAAAAGGAATAATAATGGAACTAGATTGGAGCCTTGCGGCACACCTGATTTAGCAACATAAAGGATCGATTCAAAATTATAATATGAAACATATTGTAAACGGTTGGTCAAATAAGAACAGAACAATGTAATTATGTTAATATCGAAACCAAATAAGAACAGTTTATCCAATAATACACCATGATCAATTTTATCAAAGGCCTTCGAGAAATCTGTGAATATGACATCTACTTGACACTTTGACTCTAAAGCTTCAGCAATGTATTGTGTAAAAATGCAAAGATTCGTAACTGTACAAATAAATATGAAAGTATTATTCTAACATGGGAATCTCGAGAAAAATAAAAGATAAGACGCCGGTTAAATTAGACTAAAGTTTCCCCTCTAGAAGACTTTCTTAATGGTGTTACTAATTTTTTTAAAAAGGCGTAAAAGACGTAAAAGTAATATGCGTAATTAATTGTAAAGGCATCTACTGAGAAGGAGTCTGTAGTGCGTAATTTTTACATTTTGTGTTAATTATTCTGGCATATAGGTCAATTTGCAGTTTCCTGAATTTTGTAACTATACAAGATGTCCAGGATAATTATTCTAATATGGGAATCTCGACAAAAATAAGAGATACGACGCCGGTTAAATTAGACTAAAGTTTCCCCTTTAGAAAACCTTGTTAATGGTGTTTCGTTATTTGCGAAAAAGGCAAAGGTCACTAAATATAGGCGAAAATGTAAATTTTGCTGTTTTTAATTTTGCAAAAACTTCGAAGTGTTAAAAAATACTGGATTTTGGTTTGCACATCTTTAAGGCACTTTTTATATTTTTTTGGACTGGCGATGCTCAACTTTTTTACACTGTTGGTTTTCGAGTTATAATGTAAAATTTTTAATTTTTATATGTACGCCATATTGGAAAGTTACACCATTAAAAAGAGGTTTTTTTTTCTTTCCAACGATGTATAACATGTCTATGTTTATTTGGTTCAAGCTGCAAAAATGCAACAATTATTAAGTTTATGGATTAAAATAATGGTTGTTGCCATGTGATAAAAGGCTGCTAAAAATACAGACAATTTATGTGATAATTTCGTTCCTGCGTGTTGCATTACCCGCGTGTTAAGTTAAATCCATGACTGGGAGCTCCCCAGCCAGAAGTTGAGGCACTAGAAAAAATTTCAAGTTTAAACCTTTTATTTTATGTCATACATTGTAAGTGAAAAATGAATGCATCGCAAATTATGATTTTTGGGGTAGTTCGGAATGGTCATTTTTCTGTTAAGTTTTGCTGATAGTTATGTGGAGCTAAGGGATATTTTCCTCTTTCGAAATCCCAGAATCATTCGATCTTGCGTTGGATTGAAGTTAAATTTTTCTCGGTTAAAAAAGAATCACAGTGATCCAAGGATACTAAATTCTAGTTTTGTTTTTTCTTATTATTAGTATGTATGATATATGTATTTAACGTAAATGTTAAACAATTAACTTCATATCTCTGATTTTTGAAACTGAATCTAAGTTTTTTTCTAAATTTGCTTTTTATTAATAGTAAAAACAAGCGTGTTTGAAATCTATATTTACTAGGTAACAATTATCTGTAATAGTTTAGATACTATTTTAGAATCCTCTAATTTAAAAAAAACAATGTAATATGAACATATTTAGTTCTATTGAATTTTAAAAGGATGCTAAATTTTCCATTAGGTTTTTCTTTGCTAAAAAAATAACTTCATATGAAATAATTTGGACTACCTAGCACTTAGATATAGTACCTATCTTTATAGGTAGGTAGTAAGCCAGAAAACAGCCTGTTCATGTTTTAAGTTGACTGTTTTCAATAACTGTTCTTGGTATAGAATTTTGACGCCTCCCTCCTCTCCTTCAGCCTGGTTGAGTTCCGATGCCGATGTTAGTTTACATGGTTTTGAATGAAGGAGTGTTCGTTTTTACGGTTTCATAAAGATTTTTGTTAAACAAATAATCGTCTCGTCCATACCAGTAGTCTTTCACCACTTTACTACACTCTGTATTTTGGCGAGGTGAAAAAATTTATTTTCTGCTACACCAGAGTTATAGATCGTTTGTTAGCTTGTTGCTCATTAAGATAACCAAAGCTAAAAGGCTCCTTCCGGTATGAATGCTTGAATTTCACCATTCAGTTTAGGTCGGTGTAAGGCTTAATAAATGGCTACTAACGAGTACTTGTCAGCCATTTCTTTCTTTAAATCTTTGTTCATTTTTACAACAAATTAATCTTGTATGTTTATGCTTTGGCCCTTATTAATCGGTAGGATTTTTCCCCAACAAAGAAGTATATCTGCGCTTAAGACTTTAGCTACAGAGGAAAAGACTCCGAAACCATGTACCTGGGTAAGTTCTCGTTACCGCACACCGGACGAGCATGTACCACCTCCTTGTGTTGAAACTATATGAGTATAATATAAGGTTCGTAAGTCACGTGACTAACTAGCTTAATCATGGATTTGATGAATGTAACACTGAACGTATATAACATTGTTACTAATAAGAATAAGCCAACTCTAAACCTGGACTGAGGGAGGGTATTACAAAGTACTTACCTTAATTACTAAAAATTGGATAAACACATGTTTATCAGGAACGCAGCGGTAAGTCACTTGACTATCTGGTTCAGATTAGTATAAATATACGCTATAATGAACACATGTCCATCGGATCTAAGGGGGTAAGTCCCCTGACTTCCAGATCCAAATGTTACATATCAGAAAAAAGATAAACACGCGTTCATCGGATCTAAGAGGGTAAGTCACATGACTACCAAATCCTTGCCATAACAATGTATCTAGTACTTACTAGAACTTCAAAAACAGTTTTCTTTTCAGTCTATTTAATTCCTTCTCGAACGCATCGTAGCGGTAACTTGAAGGTGAAGAATGCCTTCCTTTTCACAATATCATTATTACTTCACTTTATTTAAAAGCACAAACACAACCACTTGTTGAACGTCCGCATTCGACAGGTACAAATAACGGAAATGCGTACCTAAATGAGCTGTGATGAGGTGTTACGTCGGATGTTTTTTTTTTCTTTTGAGAGGACAAGCGAAGGAAAATTTATTAACCGATCTTTATAAGTTAGAATTATTAAACTTCAACTTTGACAGTTAACATAGTGTTGCCATATATTATATTGCTTAGGGATCATTCTCTGTTACCGACAATAGAATAACATCAACCATAAAAACTAACAGTCACCTCTAGCTACACTAAAAATGAACAAGCAGAAGCCGCACGTCATCAATATATATATATATATATATATATATATATATATATATATATATATATATATATATATAGATAATGACGTCACTTATTATTACGTTTATTTGGGGTAATAATTTATTCTAGAAAATGTAATGCGCGTAGCATAACTTACCGTATACAATACATGCATGTAAGCAATTAACTACAAAACTTTGGATTTAATTATATACAATTTAAAGTACCTACAGATAATCAATAATACTCAGGGTGTGGATTACGTCGTCTTCTTCTTCTTTGTTAGCGCTACAGCCCTGGGTGGGCCTTGGCTTCCTCTACAACCTTCTTCCATTCGGCTCTGTCTCTTGCTTTGACTCTCCATCGTTTAACGCCCATCTTTCTAAGATCTTCTTCGACCTCGTCTATCCATCTTCTCCTGGGTCTCCCTCGTTTTCTCCGTTAGTATATTTTTCCTCTTTGTATTTTGTACGGCATTCTTTCTTCTCTCATTCTTGTCGTATGTCCAAACCATCTGATTCTTTCCGCCTTTATGAATCTTCCTATATCTTGCCCCTCTATTAGCTCCTGTAGTTCTTCATTATAACGTATTCTCCATAGTTCTCCTTCCTTTATAGGTCCATATATTTTCCTGAGTATTCTTCTCTCAAATATTCTCAAGCTATTCAGGTCTGCCGCTGATAACGTCCAGGTTTCACACCCGTACGTCACAGTTGGTCGTATTAATGTGGTGTAAATTTTTTTCTTCGAGCTTCTAGATATAATTTGGCTTTTAAAATTTTTCTGGTGAATGAAGTAGGTACGGTTCCCTATTGATATTCTTTCTTTTATTTCTGGACTTATGTTACTATCACTTGATACCTTAGTTCCAAGGTAACTGAAGCTGTCGACACCCTCAAAAGTCCTTCCTCCTATCTCCAGGTTTTGGGGAACTCTTCTTTCTCCTGTTGCTGACAATCTCATGTACTTCGTTTTATTCACATTTATGCTTATCCCTACCGCCTTTGAATTGTTTTCAATCTCTAAGCATAGATCTATAAGCTTTTGTTTATTTTCCGTGATGACAACTACATCGTCTGCGTATGCGCATATTTGACTTTCTTTTATAAATATGGTACTATCATGCGTTACCTTGCTGAGGGCTTTATTGTGTAGCGCTAGGTTAAAAAGAGTAGTAGATAATCCATCAGCCTGTTTGACTCCTGTGTTGAAGGCGAATGGGTCTGTTAGTTTGTTTCTTATCTTTACCTTTGCTTTAGTGTCATTCATTGTCATTTGTATTAGTCTAATAAGCTTTCTAGGTATTTTTTGTTCTTGTAGTGCTTTATTTTATTACGTCGTCTTAGCTCTAACCAAATCAAAGCGCCCCAAAAACTATAATAAAATGTGAAAATTGTATGCCCTAGGCTGCAGCCTAGTCAGCCTATCCGGTAATTGGGCACTGCAGTAATTCTATAGCACAAGACACTACTCACAAATACTTAATTTAGAAGAAACTGTTGTAATTAGTACAATAGGTAGATAAACTAGAACAATATATTATATTACATATTTTATTTACAGCAAATTGACAGTTCTATATATTTTTTACAAAACAACAATACATAACTACTTTGATATTTACAATTATTTATATTAATTCAAGTCACTTGTGCCTTGATGAGATCAGTTGACAATCAAGTGACAGGGACAGGATATCGATATATATGAACGATTTTAAATTCAATGTAAACATGGACATTCTCGGTAGTGCTACCGTTATGATACGAAAATCAATTACAATTATTTCAAATAATTTTATATTCCCTAAAAGGAATAATGATTGATTTAGAAGTAAAAGTAAATTTCATTAATATATACGTTTCTTAATACTAGTATTTTTTATTTCTTCTTTTTTAAAAAATAAATAACCGCCAATAATTTCTACAAGTTATATTTCATTTTATAAGGTTTTTTTCAGGTTGATGACGTGCGTCTTCTGCTTATTCATTTATAGTATAGAGATAGTCTCTAAGCAATTTTAACAGTAACTGTAGAATACCACTGTTAATATTTAAAAATGAATTTAATATAATTATTTATTTATTTGTGTTGGCGTAACAGTACCGGGTTTCATTTGTGGGAGAATAAACGTTGATGAAAGTATACGAGTAAAACTATTATTTTTGATTTCCATAAATCCGAATAAGGTAACATTTGTGATAAGTTAATTTGTCAAAATAATACGATGTTACGCCGTTCGTGACACTTTTTGCCGTACTCTCTCTGTAAATTTGGTATGTGTAATTTTAGTGATATTTGAAACGGCCATAACAAGCGTAGCGCAATTCAATGAAGTTGATCTTGGTAAAATCCTTGCCCGAGAGTCTATAATTTTGACTTTACATGTCAGCTTCATCGAGTAGACCAATCGACTTAACTACCAGGTTCATATAAATTAATTAAATGACTTCATTGCATAGGAATGTGATTTTTAGAGATATTTGACTTTAGTTGTGTTACGGTTACCAGTACATAGTCTTCATTAAGCGCCAGTTTGTCTCATTATTTTTTTCAAAATCACCAAAAGTATCATTGTATAAATAAACAAAATTATACGAGTATTAAAAAAATGTGAAATGTCCTATACAACAATTCAAACACGAGTGCAAACGCCCAGAAAGAAAAAATTAAAGGGTAGTGCTTACTGACTGGGGAGCCTACCTTCCGTGAAGCGAACGTCTATATCTGGCGAGTTGTTCTGGCAGGGTCGGTAGCGAGGTCGAGGGCAGCGCTCCGGACCCAAGCCCCACAGGTACTCCACTGCCTGGGACCACGTTTTGCCCTGCACACTGCCTGGTGACGCACACGTCGGAGTCCAATTCTTGTCGTTCCCATTCCATGTCCACATTTTACGATGTATCATAACGTTCATGAATTCGCATAACGAGTCATCACAGTGTACAGGATTATGATCAAAATACACAAATTTTAAACTGCTATAGTCATCTATAAAATTCGCATTTAATTTAATAATACGATTTTTATTCAAGTCTATCATATCTAATTCAGGAACGTTATTGAAACAATTATCTTCTAAAACTGAAATTTGATTCACTCCTAACCAAACTTTTTTTAATAACTTTAAATTCGAAAATAAATTTGTTTGAATTATTTCCAGTTTATTACTATCAAAACTTATATCTACCAAATATTTTGTTTTAGAAAACAGATTAGTTGGCAGAACTTTTAAATTATTTCTCTGCAAATATAAAGCTGTTAAAGTTTCATATTCATCGAATTCGAATCCCGA
>OY720449.1:33103451-33133451 GCA_963082715.1 Harpalus rubripes | reverse complement strand
TGTATAAAATACATACAACTGCTTTAAGGTAATGTACAAGAAATAATAATAATAATAATAATAATAATAATAATAATAATAAATCTTTTAATTCTGCAGATACATTACACTATATATAGAAAACGTCACAAAATAATAATTTTCTGTATGAAATTTGCATAAAATACATGCAACTGCCGGAAGGTAATGTACAAGAAATAGAATATTTAATTTAGCAAGGAACTTTCCGTATGAAATTTGTACAAAATACATAGAACTGACGGAAGGTAATGTGCTGGCCACATCAGATTTTTTTATAAATGCCTCTCAAACGTCAATATTGTAACATAAGAGTACCTACGCCTCAGACTTTGTGGGCACGCGACCGACGCAACCGCCGCCGCTGCGCTAGCAAGGTTCTAAGTTTAGTGATGACGTAATCGCGCCAGCAACCGGTGGTACGCAGTTATGCCCGAGAATTAGTTACAAAGTTACGTAGTCAGCTGAGTTGACGAGTTGAATTCCTATAGACGCAACAAACCGCGCGTATGTGCAAATTATATACACCAAGTTTCCTAAACGCGGCAACAGCACGGCGGCTGGTTGCCAGCTGCGGCGGCAGTACAGCAGTTTTATATCTGCTCACTGCTGTAGTGAGCAGTGCAACGCGACAGCCGTGCGGCTCGCTGAATAAAAATAAAATGGCGGACAAGGCTTTGATTGAAAATAAAAAGTATGTTTTTTATAATTTGAAACATGAAAAATATAAAGATAATGTGCATAAAGACAAAGTATGAGCGGATATAGAGAAGAATGTAGGGAAAACAGATAAAAAAAAGTATTAAAAATATATATGTAGTACTAATTACAAAATTTATAGTGGATGAAATCAAAAAAAGCTAGAAAAATATTAGAGACTTGTCATATATGCGCGCCATTTGTGCTTACAATGATGTAGAGTGGTTGTCAGCACTGATATAGACTAGAGCAGGGGTTCCCAAAGTGCGGCCCACGCGATATCGATACGATATATTATATTTTTATTAAAAAATAAATAAGAAAATAGTAAAATAAATAGTAAATATTACAAATAAGATACAATAAAATATTTTAATATTTTTAAAAAATTCTTACAGAACTTTAACCATAAGCGTTTGTATTAATAAAATATTGTTTAGTTTATATTTAAAAAAATATTGTAGTATGTCTAGTCTAGTTATTACACATTTGTACAGAAATATAATATTGTAGTCTCAAATAGATACAGAACTGTTAATCATTTCTGGCGCATCTAATGCAACACACAATTTCAAGGAGTCAGTAACGTATTTATCGTTTTTTTCAATGCTGCGCGCTGTGGCGCACACTACAACTGTACCACCAGACCTTGTCCTGCCTACCCAGTTGCCCTGAGCAATACAGGCCTATGCCATATTAACGAATATTCAAAAATGCACTGCTCCAACTCACTAGAGGTGGGACGAAAAATAGGAAAACGTGCAAGCACAAACAGATCGTCTTTTCTTATTGGTTGCTCAAATTATGAACGAAATGCGTCTTTCGCGCAGTTCTATTTCTATTTGAGACGACTATGCAGTAGTGTTTACATGTGCTAAAATAAGAAATAGTTAAATATATTTAGAAACAAAAAAAATCATGATTATTGTTTTGATTTTATTCCGTTTTTTTTTGGCCCGCCAAAAAATTCGGTATTATTAAATTGGCCCGCTTAAGAAAAACTTTGGGAACCCCTGGACTAGAGGTTGTTGGCAATACATAATAGACAGTACAAAAAAACATATATATTGTTACTTAAATAAATACCAAATATAAAAATCTGATGTGGCCAGCACATAACCTCTCGCCAGATATTTTACCTGGTTGTACGCATAAAACGAAAAATATTTTTAAATACAAATACATAAGGCGATTTTTGGCGAGCAAAATATTTGCTTATTGTTACTGTTCGCATACGAACTATGCATTTTCGCGACACATTATTCGCTCAAAATGGCTGAAGTAATGACGTCACATCCTGTGAAATGTTTGCTATCAGAGCGAACTTGTCGCCTATAGTAAAAATTTTTAGGCAGAGGAGTCACGTCATCAAACTTTGTAACTAGATAATGACGTATAATGACGTCACGAAAATAGTAGATTTACATGGTACACTAATTTAATTTTAGAAAATAATTGTATGTACCTGCGATGCTATTTATGTGATCAAGTTAATTTATTTAATAGTCGAATAATAATTGAATATTATTGTAAAATTTAATATATTTCCAATTTATGGTATTGAAAATTCGGTGTAGGACACACCGAGTCGGAGGATAATGCTTTCGGCATTGTAAAATGACAAAACTACACCAATAAAATGAAAGAGACAAAACGAAAATCACAACTGAACACAGAAAGAAATGAACAGTCAGTACAGTAGTGTACAGAGGTTATGAATAAATAAAAAAACAAAGAAACACAACTCGAAAAACACTTACTGTTTGTATTGAAAAATACAGATTTGATACGCAACAAGGCAACAGTAATGGAATTCTGAGAAAACACAACAAACAACGTAGACAAAAATGTTAATTATACGAATAACTAATGACAGTCGACGGTTGACAATTCCGGGAGAAACATGTCATGTAAACGTTTAAATATTAAAATCCAATAGTACCAACATGTGGTGAAAAAATGAACTACAATTATTTTAAATAAATTAAAACTCATTCAAAACATTATGTTCGACTTTAAAATAATTGTAAATTTAATTAAAATGTACTTTACTTATACTATGCAAAAAATAGTATTTATTTTCTTCGTTTTTCTAAACATATACATCAATCGGCCAATGCTACAGTGATTTTTCATTTTGTATTGAAATGATGACGTGACTCCTCTGCCTAAAAATTTTCCCTATAGCAGAGTTGCTGGTTACGGTTGCGGTCGCGGAACTGGCGCATGCGTATACGTTGTTTGACTTGTTTTGTATACAGCTACAGCTGTTTTATATATGTATGGTTTCAATGCTTCTTGTTCATGTAATGATTTTGTGATTTCCAGTGCCACATTTGAATCAAAAAATTCATCTTGCAGCAAAAATCCAAGTACACAAGCCACTGATGCATCCATTTGAAAATTTCAACAAGTACAATATAATAAAATTATCCTAAAGATTAAACAAATTACCAATTATCTTGATTTATAATAATTAAACAAATAGATAATTACGAAAAATACACTTACAGTAAATAGTCCGGCAATAATATTTTTGTGGTTATATCTATAAAATGACAGATGGATTTGAGCGAACACCGAATACCGAATATTACGTTTTCGCGACTGGAATAAATGATAACGCAATATGACGTCATTATTGTAACCATAAGCGAACATATAATGGAAACAGTTTGCATTAGTTCGGATCGCAAAAAATCGCCTATATATTCATGTCTCACTACAAAATAATACTCACATATATTTGCAAAATGTATGGGATATTTTAATATATATTATGTACAATACAATAATTTAATATCCTGAATTTTTTTTCTACTTTCCTTTTTTTTATATTCATTTTTTCGCAAATTCCTTTTATATTCCTTTTTACGTATATTCTTTTGCGTTGTAGAATTTTTATTTATTTTCATAATCTTCATAATGATGTACAAATATTTTTGACAGTGGCATACAAATATTTTTGACAGTTGCATTTATGTGTTAATTACAAACATTTGAATTTCTTACCTTGAAGTAGTTTGATCTGAGATTTTTTACATCAAATTATTTTACTTATATGCATTTCTTTATCTCTAAATCTACAGAAGATATAATAATGAATTTATATTTATCGAATAAAGAATTTAACGTTCTTTAATATAAGTATTTACATAAATTTTACATGATTTTTTTTCTTGTAACTACTACTTTCGGTTGTCCAATTGTTACCAAAACTTAATCTACTCTTCCCATTATTATTAGATTGTGGAATCCGTAGTTAAAAATGTCTTAAGTCTTATAGTATTTGAGAAATCGTGGATCCAACATCCACACACACATACGGACATCATCGTAAAAATGTTATAATCGGATTCTAGGGACCTTAAAACGTGCTTATTCACTAAAATCTGGATATGCGATTTTAGCATGAATTCAATACCTCTCTTAGCGAGAGGTAAAAATGTAAAGAGTATAATATTAAAACACCCCAAATACATTACGTGGTGGCAGCGAGATAAAAGAATTCACAAACAAAAGTAAGATGGAATTTCATGGTCCAGGGACACTTAACCTACAAAGCGGGAATGTTGCTGAAAATTGGAAACAATGGCGTCAAAAGTTCGAGTTGTACATGCTTGCAAGTGATAAAATTGGCAAAGCTGAGAAAGTAAAGGTAGCAATCTTACTCAATCTAATAGGAGATGAAGGGCTCAGTGCGTATAATACGTTTGAGTTTCAAAACCCGGAAGACAAATATAAGTTAAGTAAAGTACTTGACCTATTTGAAGCATATTGTGCCCCCCATAAAAAACGCAGAGTTTGAAAGATTTAAATTTTTCAGCCGAGACCAGTCACAAACCGAAACATTTGACCAGTTTGTCACAGATTTAAAGAGACTGGCAGCGAAATGAGAATTCAAAGAAAAGGATGGGCTAATACGTGACAGGATAGTATTAGGGATAAGAGATAAAACAATATAAGAAAGGTTGCTTAGAGATCCAAATCTGAAACTTGACAAAGCAATGTCATACTGTCGTACAGCGGAATCAAGTAGAATACAACAGAAAGAAATAGAGAAAACAGCAACAGTATCAGCAAACGCTATTAAGAGGAATACCCATCCGTACTAAATAAAACAAAAATATATTCTTGCCAGGGCCACGAAATTTACACTAATTTTGGTTCGAATTGACTATTTTTTTAAATAAAAAGATAAAGGATGCCTTCAAGACTGTATAGCGCAATTTTTTAAATTTTTTATTTTTGTATTCGTTTTATAAGGCTTTGAATTTAGTATACTTTGACTATCATATATTATAAAAACTATAATGAAAATAAAAAAATTGTTACTATCCAGACCTTACAGACTTGTATCTTTCGAGTAAAAAAATTATATATTTTTCTTTAAAATTAGTGCCTGTTTCATTAATTAAATAAAACTCCTTTTCTATGATAAAGTTGCTACTGCTAAAGTGGAATTTATTAGTATCAACCATAAGCCACGGCCACGCCTAGTACAGGGCTGTGAAAGATATTCACTTGCTAGTCTATTCTGTATGCATTACAAGTAAAATAATTTTATAATAATGGTCAATCGGAAAGGGAATAAATCTAGACTTACTTTGTCTGCCAGACGAAAAAAGCGTACGAATTTATAATAATGCAATAGGTAAGTATAAAATAACACACTCATTTGTTATAATTTTTGTTAATTAAAAATTGAATTTTGTTAATACATTTTTTTTCTACAGAGTAACACTTACTTTCATCTCAATTATTATATTTTAGGGCCGGCCTAAGATTCAGGCAAGCCAGGCTACCGCTTGGGGCGAACTTGGTTTAGGGCGACTTTCTTGAGACTATTTTGGCAAAATAATTAAAAATGAAATTCAAGTTTATTGACTCATCGAGTGCGTAGTTTTATGTAAAGATTACGAGACCAAAGGGCGAATTTGTGGGTTGCTTTAATCATAATGCTTACAATTTTAAAAACAGTTCTTAGGTGGGAAATAAATTTCAGCGAACATATTAATTAAATCCTATTTACTTTTACTATGAAAGAAGAAAAGTTAAATTCGTTAGCCATTGTATCGGTTGAAAACATTCTAGTAAAAAAAGTAAATACTGAAAATGTAGTCGAAGTTTAGGGAATCTACTGAAAAAATATCCCCAATATATAAAAAAAACTGCAACAATAGCTTTTTTATGGAATCCTTCGCCAATATGGGAAAATGCGACAATTTGGTTTTTAGCTATTTTATTGAAAACTATGATCCGTATCAAAATTTTACAAGAGTACAAAACACCACACAACAAGATTTTTATATTTTTTTTTTACCTAGGATGAACTGTTTAAGAACTACAAGAAAGGTACGCTTGCTACAACTTGATAAATGCAGTAGTTTTTGAGATATTTTAAATTTTAGAAAAAATCAATTATCCAAAATATGTTTAAAAAAATTCCTAACTTGGAGTAGACCATGAACAAAGAAACGTATGTCAATTTAAAATATTAAATTAAATGTTAATTTGACATGAGATATTGTTAAAAATGTTATCTAAAGAAATCAAAGCTTTTCTTCTTGAATCTTATTTTAAAAAATGGAAACAAATTAGAAAACGGCAAATGTCAATTTACTGTATCATTCTTTATTGTCTTTTCTCCATAAAATCACATTTCAAGATTAATTTTGACAACTTGACTTTTGAAATGAATTTTGGAATGAATGATCAGACATACATTTCATTGTTCACAGTCTACTCCGAGTTAGGAATTTTTTTGAACACTGTATTTAGTTATCAGTTAAAAACTATAAACTTACTATAGAAAATAGAACCAAATATAAAAAATAAATAAAATCTGTTTATAACTATTATATACCTTATTTTCATGATGGGTAATTTTTTGCTAATTAAAAATATGAAAAATATTAGTACCTACTAATGGATATGCAGATATGGTGTTTATTTAATGGAAATTATAACGGTAATGATCATCGTACGGTCAAAGCATATCAACGTATTGAATTTATCTGTATTTCAATGTTTCTTAATTGTTGCCAATTTTTTTCTTTTGATGTTTGATTTTTTATAAATTAAAATATCTCAAAAACTACTACATTTATCCAGTTTTAGCAGGTGTACCTTTTTGTGTATTTTGTATTGTTTGTAATATTTTGTACCTAAAAATGAAAATGTTTATAGGTAAAAAAATAACGATAAAAAACATTCATGGTGTAACCACGTGATTGGTTTAGATACAGAAACTAAAGAACGTACAAATATGCATCTAAATAAGTAGTATTCTTATACCAAGTTTCAAAATTTTGATGCAGTACCAGAGTTATTAACATTATATTACATAAGTTTTCGGAAATTTTTTGAATAGGCGAAACTGGTTTAAGAACAGTATATTCAATCTGCTTATTACTACAACAATTAACATGGCTTATGCTGTAACATTCATGAGTTATATAGATTTGGTGATACATTTTCTTCCATACGACGAAGTTTAGTTCTCACTTGCCTCATAAGTCTTTAGCGTGTTTTAAAAATTATTTTGCGTACTATTTGAAAAATCATGCGCCTTAATTGTTTTCATTTTCGAACTTTTACATATTGTTGTACATCTTTCTTGTAACTCAATTTTCAATATACAATTCAAAGGGAATGCAAAATTTTCATACAAAATAATGGTACGTGGTGCAATTTCGGAAGCAGGCGTCTCCTGAGTTCATTAGATGTGTTAGAGGTTTATATACAAAGTTGCCAGCCGAAATTATTTGATTGGATTAATGTACTTCATGTAAAGGAAAAGATTAAGTTTTGGTCTGACTCAGTTTCAAATCACTATGCCCGAAGAAGAACGCAGTGCTTGGAGGCAAAATAATAACATTTGAAATTCGCGAAATAATCCTCCTAACGTACTCAGGCGAGACCTATTGAAACCCCCGAATATACGCCACTGCCTGTCCGATAATATTTAAATTATTTCATATGTAATACACGTAAATACAAATAACTACGAGTAGGTTAAATTTAATTTAATAATCTCGAACTCATGAAATAATAACAATATCATCAAATATTTTTTTTTTCTACGACCACCATGAAAAGTTGATATTTATGCTCTCTTTTGTCATCGTAAAGTTAATGATTACTAAGGAACGAGCAAAACAACACTTTACGGCGCGTCTCCCATAGCAACGCGCGGTAAAGTACTTAATTTGCTCGCTTAGATAAATACATATTGTTGCTGAAGTTTTAATTTATTAAAACAATACTTACGAAATCTAAAATATACGTTAGGTTCTGTTTTACACTAAAAATGTGCTACAAGCAATACGAAGTTAGCTACGCTACCAACTTATTTATTTAATTAAGTTACAACTTTATTCTGTTGGTGAATGTACATTTTATTACAACTATAAATATATTTCATAATTAACAAACTTAGTGGATTTAATCATTGACCGACAATGTTAAAATTGAATGTGTAGTTTTGACAGTTTTGTATATTTATTCGAGAGCTTGAAACAGCTGACTAGGATAAATTAGATTCTGTGACTGTGACATTCTCACTAGAATATTCAGTTAAGTGTGGCAGTGGCAGAAGTTTGATTCTCCTTGTTTGTTAAAATTTTATGCGCTGTATCAATTTTATTTTTCAAACTTTCATCAACATAACCTTCTCCAACAGCTGTCAGCTCCGGAATTAGCTAGTAATGTAGCAGAAGATCTGCGGAAACAATGGCCTGTAAATGATTTCGAATCAGGTAAATTCAGATATTGTGCAATGTTAAATGAAATTTTTCCTATAGTGTTCATTCCAACAACTTGTGCGGTACATTTGCCATGCTTATAATTTATGAATAATCACCGAGATGATATGTTAGAGGGTCGAAGACCAACATATCTTCTGTACATTGACAAAAGATTATGATCATCAACAATAAATGTTCGCTGCACATTAGTTTTTGAGTCTGGAATCTTCACAATTAAAATGGACCCATTGAATTTGCTGATATCAATATCGTTCTTAACTGCTAGTGTTGATTTTAGCATGGAAAAAATGGAACAAAGAGAAGACGATTTCATTACATTAGATTTTTCCAAAAAGTAAGCTAGTAAAACATTTTCACTGTAGTTCTTGATTTTTTTTAACTTACACCATTCAATGAAGAGGTTATAATTCTTTTCGTATAATGCTCTTGATTTTGCAGGTAATAAACTCAAGAAAGCATTTTGCGCCGTTTCGAATATATCTGGAATACTGCAAGAAAAATCACTATCTTCACTATTTTCGTAGATTTTTGAGCACATTTTTGATGTATGTGTGAAAACTTTTCATAAAACAATGATTGTTGGCATTGGTTGGCATCAGAATTTATTTACTCATATCATCATGGTTACAGCAACACAAAACAGGAAATTGGTTGAGATTGAATTGAACTTACTAAATAGGTATTATTATTTTTTTACTTCGTTAGTAAAGTCGTAGAAAAAATTATGTGTGCATCTCTAGCGTAAAGTATCTTTATTGCTCTAGCTCAATTTACGAGCACGAGCAATAAAGATTCACTTTACGCTCTTGATACACAAATAACTATTACGGAAAGCCCTGCTCATACACACACCTTTACACACTCTAATCACTTTTTCCAAAAGATAATAATAGATGCCGTAAAAAACAATGAAAGCTTACACGACGACATTTCTCCATAAGACGCAACGTAAAGTGAAGGTTTGTTTGTCCACGTCCACAATCAGCTATCAGCTGCCATGCTGAAACTTCACGTGAAAGTGCCCCATTACTTTATTGTATTTGTATAGTGACTAGCGAGTGCTCGCTAAACTGCTGCAAATTCATAATCATAAATAAAATAAAATAAATATATCATCACGGCATATTACCCATTGCTGGGTGTGCCAATCCGCTTTGTACGCAGATATCGGTAGTGATGATGACAAAATAATAATAATAATAATAATAATAATAATAATAATAATAATAATAATAATAATAATAATAATAATAATAATAATAATAATAATAATATATATATATATATATATATATATATATATATATATATATATATATATATATATATATATATATATATATACAGAGAATTTATTTTAACGTGCAACATGTGATCAATCACTTCCATGGTTACACACACTACCGTCAAAATATGACAGCAATGTAATATTTGTCCATTTTAAAATGCAACATACAAAAATTTGTAGTTATGCATTTTCAGTACTAATTTCGAATAAATTAGCCTATATACTATATATTAACAAAAAATCAAAACATTAATGTAGCACACCTTAACAAACTTTGGCTTACAAAAATTCATAAGAATACCTCCATTCATACTGAGGCAATATCCTAGTCACTCGTAGAAAGAATTGACACCATTTGTGATGTGTTCTGGAGGTAATTCCTGTGCTGCAATACTATTTATAATGTTGCATTTTAAAATGGACAAATATTACATTGCTGTCATTTTTTGACAGTAGTGTGTAACCATGGAAGTGATAAACCTTACGTTGCATTTTAAAATAAATTCTCTGTGTATATATATATATATATATATATATATATATATATATATATATATATAATAATAATAATAATAATAATAATAATAATAATAATAATAATAATAATAATAATAATAATAATAATAATAATAATTTTATAATCATAACATTATTATATTTGTTTTTCGAACAATGTGATATGTTTGAAACATTTAATTTTGGTTGGGGTGTATAAACTGGCATTACTACTTCACTTTTTACTATTTTCTAAAATTATTCTGTGTTGGGAATTGTATATTCATTGCCAAATTTGTTTGTGTAATTCGTTTTCTGCTAAATTAGCTTTCTGTATTTGTTTTCTAGTTCTTCATAATACAGGCTGTAACAGATAACCGAGGTACATTTAAATTAATATTAACAGTTATGCTAAAATAGTTTACTTATCTTTACAAAATGACAGCTGTCATGTACGGCTGATGAAAAGAAAACGAGAAACGAGTTAGTGGTTACTTGGTTCGGAATTAAATTCAAAGGTACCCCAAGTAACAATGACTGACCGTCGACCAAAAATCAACGTCGTTCTTTAGTCGTAATCTCGTCATAATCTAATCGTTATTTTTTAACGACGTAAAATATATGTTGAATGTACGTCTATTACAGACATAATGTAACCGTCACATTTAGACGTCATTTTTTAATCATTTTAAGTCACCATCTGACCGTTATTTTTAACGTTGTTAAGACGTCGTATTTTTTAGTTTTTAGTCATATTTAAATAATGATCTGACCGTTATATTATAACGTCATTTAGATGTAGAACCTACTCGTATGTTTATGTACTTCTCTTGCAGACGTAATTTGACCGTCATATTTAGATGTATATCAGTTATTTTTGAGTGAAAATGTAATGTTTTAACGTATAAACATAGAACCAGTGTTATTATTTAAATAAAAGGCCTGAACGTGGAGTTAATACACAAAAAAATTGTTGTGCATAGGATAATTTGGATTTGAAAATAGTAGATACGAGTATTAATTTATTTATTTATTAGAAATATTTACCCTACAATATTTTTCATAATAATACGCACTACATACGTACAAGAATTATGTGTTCTATTTATACAAAAGCACACTTATTTATCAGTGGGTAGTGTGGGTACAGGCGTAGCCTACATTACGTTATTAATACAAGGCTTGGAAACATCACAATATATGTCAAACAGAAACTCTAGTTCCAAACTTGCCGTTTTGGCGCGACTTATTCTCGCTGTCATTTTTGACATGTGTTTTATGATTTCGTTTCATAGTTTCAACAACGTAGTTTTCATTTAGCATTCGATATTATACAATATTGTATTATTTAATAATTATTGTTGTATTGCAATCATTATATTATTCACTTATTTCTGTTGAAATTAAACACAATAATGAAACAATATTGTGTATTTCAATGTTTAAATCTTCTTTCTATGCCATATAAGAATGAAGCGTTATATAGTTTAATTAAGAACATAGACAGAGATGATTTGAATCACCCTTTTAAAAAATTGATTGGATGTTTGCTTCTCTTGCAACAATTATTATCAATCGTTGTTCCTGTAATATCAGAAAAACTGAAATGTGATAAATGTGACAACAAACAACTTGTACGTACATTGTGTTCCAAATTTATCAAACCCTTATTAAGTAATATAGGTCACAAAGCCAATGACATACAGTTTAAAAACATGAACAACCATTGTCTCGAAAAGTTTTGAAATTATCAGAATAATTTGTCCAATCTGTAATAATAATTAATAGTTTATATTCATACGTAATATAACAAGTGATATGATTATCATCGATGATATTCTCGAGTGAAACCGAGTTGCAGATTTCACGAGTCCGAAGGACGAGTGAAATGTGCTGCTTCGGTTTTACGAGAAATATCTTCGATTATTAATCATATCACGAGATTATATTTAATGAGAGAATATAATGAATTTTTGTGACATATTGTGTGTGCTGCTAACCTAACTTTTAATATATTGTATTACAATATGATTACTTTGTCAATTGCCTTATTATTTTCATCGTTGCTGATATCAACCGAACGATTATCGCACATTTTTATATTCAAAATTAACTGTCAATGTCAAATAAAGAAAACAAATCCCTTAGTAACGAATATAAATAAGGTGATAATTTCTTTGTTTTTTATCATCGCTGTGATAGACATGTAACTAGGGAGATTCTGAATGTTGATTGGCGGAAAACATGTCACGTGACTCATGAATTATATTCTCATTATGATACATTAGTTATCATAATACCTGTTCACAACAATATCCAATATCTTATTTACTGGATGGGTTTTCAAACTCGAATGCATATCAATGGCTGGTACCTTCTCCCTTCTGTGGTTTGCTGGCTAATCTTAAATCTTGTTTATAAATACACGCAAACACATTAACTACTTGAACATTTATTTATTACTTGGGCTACAAAAGAAAAGAAAATATTTTTGTACAAGCAGATAGTGTTTTTTGGTCTGTGAAGCGGTTAAGCCATTGAACTCTATACTAAACGTACCTGGAAAGGCCTCTCGTCAATGCGGAGTAAATGAGAGTCAGTGAGGCAGGCGCAAAGAACAAGGACAGACGTAGTGTGCACTATTTGTGTCACTCTCTCTCTAACGTGTGTTTAACTCCATTATTAATATATCGAGAAATAATGTTATGGTGTAGTGTATGTGCAATTTATAACGTTTATTGGCATTTTATTACAAAATGGTTATCAACTGTTTTGCTTACGGTTGCAATAATTTACAAGATGGAAGAAATAAAATATCTTTTTCTACAGTCTATGTACAAAGTAGGCATTTGCGCTCTCTTTTGTCAACGCAAAATGTCACTTTGCCGCTCATGCGCGACAAAGTAGAAAAAACGCTCGCTGTCCAAAATTCTAACTATACAATGTTCAGAAACGTCACTTGTATACATTCTTAATGGAAACGTTTAGTCAGGAACTAATGGCACTGTAGTTACACATTTACCACCTTCACAAGTCAATCTGACATATAACTGCTCTGTCGTTATACAACATAACCAAACAAAATGCCGCACTGATGTGAAAATAAAATAGTGCATTCATTTCGAGAAACGAAAGTATAAAATGCTTAGATTAGATTGAAGCAATAGCTCAAGAAGAATAGAAAAAACGATAAATTAAAATTAATTATAAAATAAATTGTATGAACAATTGTGCTGCCACTTGAAACAAATAAATTTTTGTTATGGTGGAGGACCCTATTATGGCGACTGTAGAAAAAATCTTGTGTGTGTTTCGAGCGCAAATGGACATTGTCGATTTCGAGAGAATGCCTCTCAATCGACAATGTTCCATTTTGCGCTCTTAATACACAAATAGCTATTTCATACGTAAGTAACTAACCTACAATATTTCATGGATTTAAAACAATAATTTGGGAAATTATGCAGGAAATGATGGAAAAAATGCTTTCTTGGTTATTTGTATTTATTTCTGATTTCCAATAACATATTATATTACGGTTCTGTAGTATTTTCCACATGATTTATCAATTCGTAGGATCTTAGTACCATAATATAATCGTCAGTTATTAAATTGATTGAACTTTCTGTATAGGTTTCCTTTTAAACGGCCGAATATTCTTAAATTATGGATCCAAGCAATACGAAGAGAAAAATTGAGTCAAATATTGTCTACAAAATTGTACATTTCACAGAAAGGCAATTTCGGTGTATAGTTGAAAATGAAATTTTATTGAAAAATAAAATGAATCTAAAAAAATTGATTCAAAATGCAGCCCTTACTCACTTTTTGTAAAATTTAGAACTTTTTCAACCAAAACATCTAATACTAGAAGAATTTATATGTGAAGACTTACATGAAATACAAATAGTTAGAAATATTATTAATATTTT
This sequence comes from Harpalus rubripes, assembly GCA_963082715.1. NCBI lineage: Eukaryota > Metazoa > Arthropoda > Insecta > Coleoptera > Carabidae > Harpalus > Harpalus rubripes. The sequence continues at coordinate 33,119,250 of OY720449.1, read as the reverse complement.
CTTAAAATGTAGAATGCATCATCATGCAAACTTAAATTTTAAATTACAGGGAAAATTTTCAAGTATACGCCAAAAAATGAGAAAGCTAATATTATTTAAAAATTGTTAAGATAAATTTTGCCTTTGTATTTATTTTTACTTATTTTGTGTAATAGATAAATAAATAATGTTTTTAATTTCAACATATTTTATTTATTAACATTAAATTGTGTTTTTAATTATTAAATATACCGTTAATACAATAAATTAAACATTAAGAGCATTATGTACTCCTGAACTAAAATATGAAGCGAAAATTCAAATAAATTGTTCCTGTACTAGAACTATTAACATTTTGAAAAATTCAACATTATACAAACATACTTTTGATATACTTTAAAAAAGAATGATTAAAATCTATTAATATATAATATTAATAAATTTTGACTTTGATTTAAAAGGGACAAGAAAAAATGTTACCGATTTTTCTTGTCGTATTAAAATCAAAGTCCAGTAATAATATTTTTTTAAAAATGCAGGTTCATATCATAAAAGCATGCATGTCAAATGTTTAATTTTTTAAAATGTTAATAGTTATAGTACAGAAACATTTTATTTGAATTTACGCTTCATATTTTACACAATGCTCGTAACATTTCAATCGCGCCTCTAAACTAGAAAGAGATAGCAATACGTCACAATAGCGGGTTGCATAAAAATTATGTTGCCTCAGCGGTTCGTATGCGCGTGGCCTTACCAGGTACGTATAGTATAGAGTTCAATGGGTAAGCATATGTTTCAATGCTGAGGGATGATTGACTGGCTGCTAATTCGCGCAGAAACAGTCTTGGTCATGTGCGTGCGCATTGACCAGCTGTGCAGTGTACGTTGTGGCGTTACAACACCTATCCTTTCTACAGCCTTTTACAACATATTTCTTATATTATTCAACTTCTGTTATGTTAATTTAACTTATGAATAGTGTAATAATAATATTTACATTTTTATTTGTTGTATTCTTTATTCATTTATATAGTTTAAAAAACCGTATAACATTGGTTATAACCGCTAAATTGATAATATCAATAGGGCGCGAGCACACACGTGACTCGGGCGTCCTTGACGTACTTGGAATCAGCTGATTTGTGTGCGCATGTCGTTGTGGCACTTTGACAAGACCAATATTTTGACTTATTTTGGTTTTGAACTGCTAAAATATTATTAGTGTACAATTTCCAGAGAGTAAAACACATGAAATTAAAAATAATAACTTGTCAACAGTTCAAAATTAAAATATGTCAAAATATTAGTCTTGTCAAAGTGACATTGTTCTTGTCAAAATGACAAACGCACACAAATCAGCTGATTCCTAGCACGTCAAGGACGCTCGAGTCATGTGTCTGCTCGCGCCCTATATATTATTTTGACAGTCTAAAGATGACATTTAACGTCGAGAAAGTGAGGCAAGGCAGATTAACAGAGACAGACATATATTTTCTGCACCGTGCTTAGCCTACTATTGCACGAAGATCGAATCATGGTTTGTTTGAAAGTACAAACGTTTTTAATATTTACTAGTAAGAAAAAAATAATATTAATACTGTACTGAGTAAGCTTGATAATAAATTTAAATATCATATTTTGAAATACATTAAAACAATTATAATAAAACAATTATGTTTTGCAATGCATCTACCTGAAACTTAAAAATAAGGAGAAGAAAAACAACATAGTTATATTAAAATGTATATTTTTATTTTATTCATTTCTAAACAGTGTTAGTTTATTTAATGTTTTTCTTTTTGTTATTTTATTTTTATTTATAACTGTAGCAGAGAATTTTAATTTTACGTCTATATAAAGATTTAAAATTGTATCGATTTATTGAGTTCTGTGATTAACAGCGAAATCTTGGGAAATAATGTGGTCGTTCATTGCTGTAAAAACTTGGCCGGAAACAATACGCTTGACCTTATTTTTTATTATAATTTTGATGTTATTCCGGCATAACATATACACTTTAGACCTTAAAATACTTTCTGCAGTTTGACATATTAAAATGACATCTTTCAATGGATTACGCAATCCACCACGATTTTTAAATTTAATTAAAATACTGTCTGTATTATTTATATACAAAAATGTTTTGCATATGGAGCAGGTGATTTTTTTCTATAATAATGATCAAATTATTAGAAAGAAGAAGAGATTTGGCTAAGCACGGTGCAGAAAATTATTGCTATCTCTTTCCCTTGCCCTTGCCTCAGCTCAACCAATGTTACTAGCATTATGAAGGCACATCACATCCTCCTCTCTTGAACGTCCTTGCATTTGACTGACAGCCGGAATAAGTCGCGCCCTCATCAGCGGTTTTGGAATTAGAGTTTTTGGCCAGATTTTTAAACAAAATTTGAGTTGTTTCCCGGCCTTGTATTAATAGCGTAGGCTACGGTACAGGGAACATTCAACATTCTTTTCATTTAAAAATTCAGATATGAATTACAAAAATATTAAAGAAAGCAAAATAATATTTACAGAAACTACTCAAATATTATATATTATTTTTATATTTACGCTCTTAAACAACTTTAAATATGCCTACTAAAACACACGTGGTGAAATATGAATGAACGCATCCAAATAAAACTGCCGGGGTTTTTCCAGCGTTTCCAGCCCACGTGTTGTTCGCCAGTGGTGTGGTCATGTTTACTTGTTTACGTGACATGATCAGCTTTTCCTTTTAGCGTTATGGAGCTCGTGGTATTTATTCTAATCTACGTTATTTTAGTCATTTCTAGATTATAAAGCTTCTATTTTTTTATCACGTAAGTTAAGCATATGAAATACTTTGTCTTAACAATTTAAACTGTACATTTATTTGTAGGATGCCTTTCGCTTTCGTTGTGATTTGTGATTGAATTCTTAGAAACAAATGATTGCTGCGGTGCCTGCTACCTGGTGCGTAATGAACTAGATGATTTATTTTTATAATTTCAGAACCCAAGCAACACAACATCGACGTGTCGATGGATGACGATTAGGCGACGTGTTTTTAACGTAAAATTTTCGACGTCATTATTTTGACGTTCGACACACGTTTAATATTATTTTAGTATATTTGATAATTACCTTTATGTTTCTTGAACCTGAAAGCAATGATAAAAGTCTAAAAAAATTGTAAAATGTACTAAATCTTCCTTGAATATTGTGTCACTTATGTAATCTGCGCCTATGTAACGTCTATAAACGACGTCAAATATTCGTCGTTAAATCACGTCGATTCGACCCACGCATAATCGTTTTTGTGATCACAACAAATTGCGTCATATATCCGCCGATATCGCGTCATTTGGTTGCTTGGGAAGTAATATTTTCTTGTTAATTATGCTTTATAACTTCTATATATTTTCTTTTTTTACATATGTTTACTTTTAAGGAACGATTTGTTTTTTGCAATACAAATATATCACGTATTTTTTTATTAATCCCATGTATTGTAAAAATGTTAATAAAAAGTATTTATAGCAATAACGTTGCGTATACATTATTCTAAACACTTTACAAACGTCTTTCAGAGACGTCATTTTTCGTAGTTTTAAGATGTCAATTATACGTCGTTTAAAGACGTATAATATACGTCGTTTAAAATCGTCACACAGCTACTCAGTACTCGCTGAGACGTGGTCAGGACCGTCACTTAACCAAATTTATGACGTCGATTCGATGTTGTTTTTTGATAATTTATGTTACTTGGGGCTGGTTTGTGCTTCTAAGTGAATACGTTTTAAAGGAAGATCCTCATTTTCACCCATTTTATTGTATTTTTCTTTCAAATAATTCCCAATGACACAAATTATTACAGCATTTTTTTCAATATAACAAAATCATAACAACCATTCAATGGCTACTTTGTAATTTAAAATACAATTGAATTATCAGAGTCAAACGATGAATGAAAACATAAAAATGATTTAAGAAGTTTTTAAAAAGAGTGTTGGATAAAACGTTGTATTACACTCATGTGGAATGTATATTAGTCACTAAAGAAAATTAGCCACGTAGCCCTTTCGTGACTAATATGATACATTCCACACTCATATAATAAATAATTATTTTTAAACCAGTGGTTCTCAAGTTACAACACAAAGTTGTAATTTTTTAATGGGATGATATATATTTTTTAGGCCATTCGATAGAGTATTTTTTTCTGAATTCAACCATATAATCATTTTATATCTTAACATAACAAAAATACTGAGAAAAATTCAATTTAAATTTAATTAATATGATTTTTTATAGTTATTTTTAAGTAGGGTATATATGAAAAACGAAAACTGCCATCTGTCAGTTTGAATTATTTAGGATGGAAATCAAATAAAATATGATTTTTCTATTTCGGTGTTCTTATGTTTCTATAAAAGCACTGTTTTTCACTGAAAACACGACGTTTAGAAAATCTATAAACGTACTGTTTTTGGCGCCTTTTGTATTCTAGAGGTAGTAGTCATGCTTTCATAACTGACAGATAACCTCAAAATGGTAAATTGTTTGTGTTAAAATATTATTTCTAATTGAGGATTTTTATCCTTGCTCTAGGTGATAGGTGTAGAAAGAAAAGAAATTTATAGCTATAGATGTGTTAGTTAAGAAAGAATAAGAATCTGTGAAGTTAAAATTTCAACTAAAAAATTATGAAACAAGAAACAATGCGCTCAGGTTTAGTTTGTCAAAATAATGAAAACGGTAAGTTTTATTTATTACAATTTACATTTATGGTAATGCAATTTTGAATTAAATGTATTGTTATTCCATGCAGGTTATGAAATGTATGCACGTTACTTGAAAATGTTGACACTGTCTACTCAATTTGTGGCGGCTACTAGCAAACAAATATGAAAAGTTGACGTTTTAATCCATGATTTCCAGTTTCACGTTGTGGCAAACTATCGAATATATGCCATATATGTTTTGTATTAAAAAGTGTAAGAACAGCTGTTGCCGTTACCTGTTCAACTGAGCAGAGAGTGTTGACAAAATGGTGGAAAGTAAAAGTCTAGATGAATAAATTGTTCATTAAAGTATTTCATTATTTAAAGAGTTTTATTTATATGTTGTTTTCTCAATAAAAAGACTTGATGGTCCACGTAACGTCCTTCAATCCCATATTCAAGTTTTATTTATGATAATAACCAACACGAACCACCGATATGTCAAATCAGGATGGTTCATTAATAAACCTTGGAGTTCATTGTATGTATTGGTATAAAGTATAAAAAACATGTATCATAAGGCCTGTTGATGCACTCGTCCTTTGTCCAAACTTGGACTCGTACGTTAACAGATTGCCTTATGATACATGTGTTTTAATGTACTATTATGAAATTATCAACAAATATCGGTTTCGTTTTAATTTAAGCTCAATTATTGTTTTTCAAACATAGCCTACTAAAAATAAGTATAAAAAATAAATTTATTTAAATTTCAATATAATTTTTCTTAATATTTTGCAAATGTCAGGATATAAAATGATTACATGGTTGAATTTAGAAAAAAATACTCTATCGAATGTGTCTAAAAAATGAAAACCATCCCATTTAAAAAATATATATCTTTATGCTATACCTTGAGAACCACTGGTTTTAAAAAATATTTTCTTCTCTAATCGGATGTCCCCCTTGGACTTCTATAAGATTGTCTTATAGTATTTTAATGTATCTTTAATAACATAGAAATTATTTGATGTAGCTCGTTTAGTTGTTACAGCCTGTATACAGCTATTATACTGATTATAGCATATATTTTAATATTATAACATACCGTGAATGCGAATAAATTGCGTCTCTTTTGGTAAATCTGGGACAGTTACCAAATTTAGCTGCTCGCAGTTGGCACGCCTTAAACTGCTGCTTGTACTATTCCAGCTGTCAGCTACAGAGCAAGTGCACGAGCCGCAGTAAGGACTCCAAGCAGTCGCAGTGCTCAAGACTAGCAATAACACCAACAACAACATGTTTATAAGATATACTCACTTTTATTTCCTCTCTATTTATATAAATTGTAGCAAACAACAAATCTGTTTTGACCCTGATTTCCTTTACGTATCTTAAGTTTATTTGACCTTATGACATTATATAAGATAGAATACAAAAACTTCAAAAACCAGTTCTAAATTTATTTTTTGATACGAGTTATTCTACTATCGTAAGTGAAACTTAAGAAATTGATTAGAAGATGTCAGAAACAAAAAAAGTCATTATTTAATATTTTGATTCATTACTAATAATATGGTATAATATTCTTCCTTACTCCGTTTGGTAAAGTTTTGAATTAATAAAAGTACTTCTTTTCGCACTCAGTGTGGAAACAGTACATTAAGGGTGCCTTAACTCTTTGGTTTTTGAGTATGACATAATATGTCTAACTGAAACTTATCTTAATGAATCGATAAATGATAGCGAAGTGCTATCCCATCATTATCATATAGTGCGACGAGACAGATCATCTACATCCTCCTTAAAATCTGATGGTGGTGGTGTGCTCATCGGTATACGCAAGCATTTAAAATTCATTATTAAATCAGAGTGGTTCAGTGAGGCTGAGGATGTGTGGATTTCATTAAACATTAACAATATATGTCTTCTTGTGTGTTGTGTATATTTACCTCCTGACAATCACAACATGACTAATATTTTTTTAAATAATTTAATAAGCATACGAGATAAAAGTGTTAATGGAATTTTCTTTATTTGTGGTGATTTTAATTTCCCACTTTTGCAGTGATCATTTGTAAATAATATTATGTTGCCAAGTAACAGCTATAACATTTTGTCCGCGGAATTTGTTGACTGCATGTCTTATTGTAGTTTTTTTCAATATAACTCTATTAAAAATCATAATAATAGGATTTTATATCTTGTAATCTCCAATGTTGAAGATACGAAAGTAAACGAATGTGATTCACCTCTTGTTAAAATTGATTGTCATCACCCTCCTCTCGATATATATTTAAATATTTCTAACGAAAATAATATCCCAGCAGAAAGAAAAACCTACTTATTCAATAAAGCAGATTTTACCTGCATTAATAATAAAATTATTGATACTAATTGGGATAATTTATTTCACAACTTAACACTTGAATACTACAATGATTTTTCTATTATTTGACGAAAAGTTAAACAATTAGCTCTACAATGTTACAGAAATTATTTGGCAAGTATAGAGAATCAAATATCAAATAATAGTAACAAATTCTGGTCTTTCGTACCATCAACATCTAAACAATGTAATATTCCTAATACCATGTTGTACAATAATGTAGAAGTATGTAACGGAAAAGATATCTGTAATTCATTTTCTAATCATTTTGCGGCTTCCTTCATTGATGATATTACCCCAAATAATAACTTAACTGATTTACAAATCAACTTAAATTCTATTACTTCTGTAGCTTTTAGTACTGAAGAAGTTCTTGAAATCTCGTTGTCATTAGACACTCGAAAAGGAGCAGGTTCTGACGAAATCCCACCATTATTCATAAAAAATTGTGCTTCTTCCCTAAGTTACCCTTTAATGTTAATCTTCAATAAATCCTTAACAGAAGGATATTTTCCTAATAAATGGAAAGAAGCTTATGTCGTGCCTGTATATAAAAATGGAGCAAAGAATAACATAGAGAATTACAGACCTATATCTAAATTATGTACATTTGAAAAAATATTTGAAAAATTAATATACACAGTTCTGTATTCGTCTGTCAAATCTATAATTATCCCTGAGCAGCACGGCTTTATGCCTGGAAGATCGGTTGAAACCAACTTACTGACTTATTCCAACAATATTTTATCTTCTATGGATAACAGATGCCAAGTTGACTCAATTTATACTGATCTTAGCAAGGCGTTCAACAAAATAGATCACAATATATTACTAAGTAAATTAGCTAATGTCGGCGTAAATGGTAGTTTATTAAGTTGGTTTCGATCGTATCTGACGGGTAGAAGTCAGTGTGTAGTTTCTAGCGGATACAAATCTGACCCTGTCTTAGTATCTTCTGGAGTTCCACAGGGTTGTCATTTAGGGCCCCTATTATTTAATATTTTTTTAAATGATATAAGTTGTTGTTTTAAGTTTAGTAGATTCCTGATATATGCCGACGATCTAAAAATATATCATCCGGTCACTACAACAACTCACTGTATTGAACTTCAATCAGATTTGGATAGATTTGTAAACTATGCTACTAAAAATAAATTACGTATTAACATTAACAAATGTTTTTATATAAATTTTACAAGAAATAGATCTAGCATACAATATACTTATAATATATCAGGTACGAAATTAACTAGAGTACATGAAATTAAAGACTTAGGTGTCACTATAGATAGCAAATTTCTATTAGATAAGCATACTGACAACATTATCAAAAAATCCTATAGAATGTTGGGATTTCTTATTAGAACTTGCCGAAATTTTAAAAACCCTCAAACTTTTTTGACCCTATATCTTGCTCTAGTCAGAAGTCAGCTAGAATTCGCAGTAGTTGTTTGGAATCCGCAATACTTCACATATATAAACAGAATTGAAAGTATTCAAAAGAAATTTTGCAGATATTTTTTCACAAAATTCCCGAATTACAATCTCCATCGCTGTGTAACAGTCGCAATTTACTGGACATTGTTTTTATGTATAAATTACTTAGTAACATAATTAATTTCCCACTATTACTTACACAACTTTCTTTTCGCGTGCAGTCGTACACGTTAAGATCGAATGAACTATTCATCCTAAATTTTTACAAAACTAATTCTGGGGTCAATTCTGTTATGAATCGTTTACCTATGTTATATAATAAACTGTCAAATAATGCCAATTTTCCAGACATTTTTAACACTCCTTTGAATTCATTCAAAAAACAGATACAACTAATCATTCGCAATATGTAATTTAGAGGTACTTTATATTATTATTTTGTGTTACTAATTTAATTTTTGTACTAATATTTTTCTAATTTTACCCATGCTTAACATTGTATATCTACTACCGAAAATGTATGTACTTTGGTAATGTAATGCTTCTCTGTAATTGGAGCACTTAGCTCTGTTGAGAACGCTAAATTAATAAATAAATATATAATTAAATAAAACGTATTGGGGGTCCCATACGCAAAACAGTTTATTTTTTGTCATCATTTTCTCTTTTCTGTGAAATGATATTTCAGTCAAACTTATATAATTAAAGTAAATATTTTATTGTTTATAAACTGAAATAAATTTTAGTTTTTTTTACGTTACTGTTGAACATAATTAAAAATATATTTCTCGAATTGAATGCTAAAATCGTGCTAATTTTATCTCAAACCATAAACCTTGTGAAATATGTTACTAATACTAAATGTGAACTTAATTGCTCTAATAGATTTTGAGAAAAAGGTGACAATAAATTTGGTGAAATAATTTGCGACAGTAGCAAAATTTTTAGTAAAATAGTTCACACTATTTTCTATAGGTGGCTATCGCCTTGTGTCGGTATTATAGAGTAAAGCGTGGCGAATTTAAAATGAGACAAAATACAATACTTGTAATACAAGATTGCTTTAAATTGCAACATACGGAATACTTTTTATATTATTAATCTAAAAAATATATGTATTCTACATATAAACTAATATAATTCTAAAAAATATATTTATATTATTTCAGAGAAGTTTTTATAGTCATGTGGGCAAAGAAATCGAAACAAATGTATATGTATATATGAACAATAATTTATTAGAATGACAGCTGTTTAATCCTTGATCTTTAATTTTTAATAGGCAAAAAAGCGAAACATTTTATGTTGTTACGTAAGCAATGAATGTGACTAAAAATTGAAATAAATCTGAAATTTCCGTGAAAGATAAAAAATATAATAAATAAACAATTAACAATATTTGAGAAAAACAAAATAATTATATAGATTTGTATACTTCATTTTAGTAACATATGTAAATAATAAAAGATCAACTTATTTGCAATTGATAATTAGGTCTACTTGTGTCGCAATTGGCAAATGAGAGACACGATTTGTCTATACCTTCCGCATCTATCCCTTTCTTCTTTGTATTTTTGCGTGGGGATAGATTATAAGGGTAATAAAGTAAAATAATTTACTGGCCCTTTGTTCTCGCGTTTTTACAAATTATTCGTCTATGTACGGTTTACTAATCTTCTGCAAGTACCGACAAATGACTTTTAAATGATATTGGTTCATTTAACCACTTAAAAGTTAAAGCTACCTACTTAACAGTTATATATTATTGTTTGTAATATATAAAATATAAGCATTTTTAATGTTTCTTGTTCTTAAAAATCTATATCTCTTTTAATTAAAAGGCACGTACGGTATAATTAGTTTAAAGATAATATATTTATAAAATTATAGGCATATAAATGGAAGTAAAATACAACAAATATAACAAACAAACAAATATAACAAATTATATAAAAAGCACTTAATTGGATGACTTCTTTTTTATTTGTTGAGCTTTTTGTATGTACTCCGGGTCTACACATTTTATTTTTTTAAACCTATTTCCTCTAATAATTTCAGGAAATACACGCTCCAGATAAAATCGACATAATTTTGGTAACATAGTCTCATTCCATAATTCTTTGTTTCTATGAATTTCTTCCACGAATAGCGGCTTGTCAGGACTTGTAAATACTACAAAGTAGCACACGTCTTTGTTGCAAATATTTAGTTGACCTTGGATCTGCAAATAGTAGTCATAATAAATATAATAAATCATTTATATATTTATTTTTTACCTAGTAGTAATAATTATGAGTCTTCCTCAACTGTATAGTTCCATCCGAATTCTTTTTTAGGCATATTTTATTATTCATTATGGTTTTATTACATGCTTGAATTACATCCATCCCTTTAGTTGCCAATGAATGTAAACATTTAACTTCAATAATAGCATCAGTGTTTGTTATTCCTTAAACACATAATTACATATTAATTACACAGCCATTTATATATTATAAATTTACTTACCATCCGGTGATGAGCCAAGAAAACTATTTGTTGTGTTAATATACAACCCACATTTTGCCACCTTGAGACCTGCATTTTCTTTTAGCAATTCGAACATTTATATTGCTGTATATTCATGTCTTTTTCCGTATTTCATTGCCTCTGTTTCTCTCTGATTTACACTAGGGTCTCTCAAAATTTGTCGTACTAGACAATCGCATGGGATATTCCCAAACAAAGAAGCTGTTAGCCTATTTGTTTTATATATAATATACTCCGGATTATCAAACTGCCCTACAGTACGATCGGCTATAGAAATTCTTTCTTGTTCTGTGATCTAAAATTAAATAGCAATATATTTGTAAGTTTTATATTAAAAATTATAAAATAACACATGCAGTTCATTTAGTTTCCTTCTGCAATCTGATGCCATTTCCACTTCTGAAAGATCAGCATTACGAGCAAACTTGCCATAATCATCATTTGTTTTTTGTTTGTTTTTTTGTTAGAAACAGTTTTCTACGGACTGTTTTTCTTATTTTATTACATGCCATTTTTCTTAATTTTTTTTTTAAATGCCATCCTGGGCTTTTGCCCTCGGATTTTTTCCATGAACTTATTTGCCAATCTGAGCCGTCATTAAAACGACGAGCAGCCAAATATGCTCTTGTTTCAAATGAGCCTCGCTGTGTAAGATTTAATCTTTTACCGCAATTAAAACGAGCTACTATAGCCATAAAGCATTCAGAAATATTATAATTTTATTCTGTATCAATTTGTGTGATTTCAGAATAACTTTATCGAGAGCATCTAAAAAAATTTATAATGTTATTAAAATCTTATTATATTATTATAACTTTTTCAAACAAATTGTACTCACTATTTACATACAGTTGTAGTCTTGTCGACACGCCTGAGGATTTTCTGTACAAATATGAAAAACATTTAAACAAAATTCACACTGTAGTCTAATTTTGCTCACTAGGCCAGAGCCTCTATTTATTTGATCAACAATGAGAAGTTTTTCCACTGAACACTTTTTAGAATGCTGATACTGAATGGAAAGTAGTTCGTTGATAACATATTGCAAATTAACAATTGAAGACACTGGTGCAAAAAGGGGATAAGTTACATTTTTTGAAAAATAGAGATTTGTGTAGAAATCTGATCTAAAGCAGTGTCTGCGTATATATACTGCAAGAACGGTATATGTATTGTGTCGCATACGAGAACTACAACGTTAGGAAACATATCCCGTTTGTAGTTTAGGTGCAAGAACGGGATAAGTTTTTTCACATATCCCGTTCTTGCACTTAAATTTTTTCGGATTTATTCGGAAATAATCGTACAATCTGACAAGCAGCATAACAGACCAGTAGTAACAAGTATTCATTTTGTAAAAATTAAAAAGAATAAATATACATTATAACAGACTACATTTTTTCTTATAAATCCTTTTTATTCTTCATGTTATTTGCTATTAAAGAAATTATTTTTCACAGACAAAATTTTACTGCACAAATCCCCTTCATGCGCAGAAATATTAAAATCGCGAAATATAGTTAAAAAATAAGTTTATAATAAAAAGAACAACAGCATATTAGTACGAATACATCAAATTTGCAATAAAACATAAAAAATAATTGATTTTTTTTCTTTTTTTGCAACTAGAGCAAAACTTTAAAAATGTACCTTATCCCCTTTTTGCACCAGGGTCTTCAATTCTATTTCCCTCGACTCTTACTGAATCCGTTGATTTCTGGACTTTTTCAAAAAACAAATTATGTTCCATTGTTCTAAAATAAATTATATTTTATTAGCATATTTAAATATATTTATTAACACATAGGTACTTATTGTATTCATCTTCCGACATAAATGAAAACGATACAGATTCGGTGGGATGATCTATAATAGCAGTAGAATTAGACGCTGTTAAGGTGTTGTATGGCTCTGAAAATTGTTTTTCTTTATCAAATTGATTCACTGATTCTTCCATATGACAAAATAGGAGTGGAACTCTGAGCCAACGAGACAGTATCAGATCTAAAACCAAAATAATTTTAAAATTATTTATATAAAAAGCATATAATATCAAATATAAAATTAAATACATACCTCTGTATACTTCTAGAAAAGCGCAGTACCTGATTTTTAGAAGCCTTACTAACTACGTTTTCTTGTACGACTCGCACGAACTTTGCTTTTAGCCATGATAGAAAACTCACAGAAGCACAAAATAAACAATAAAAAAATGTTTGTTTAGCACTAACTTCCAATATCCCGTAATACAAAAATCGCTCAAAAAAATTATGTCTGCACTCCCAGAAAGTACATACAAAATTAAAATGCCAATTTATGCCAATTATGGAAGAGTGAATTTCCACCCACTTGTTATTGGTTGCATTAGGCGTCATATTTCTATTGAAATTCATTAGAAATCTTCTAATCTCTTACCTCGAATTCCGCTCTTTGTTTCTATACCATAACAAACAACCCTAATCAGCCTTATCGCAACCACATCAGGCAGGTAATAGTACATTATAGAATTATACATGTAAAGTACCGTAAGGATAGTGTAAGAAGTTGTTTGTTTTAATAACATTTTTATTACAATATTGCATTCATTCAATTTTTTTTTTCATTAATATAGTTGGATAAAATACTAGTACTTTGCTTGATTAATCTTCTCTCTCTCTGTTCAAATAAAGAAATTTTCATGAAGAATCATTTAACTGAATCACCTATATGATTATTTATTTCAGGACAAATATCCCTATTTATATTTATACTTAATTAAGAAATCGATATCCCGATTTTCAATAATTTTTTAACTGCGCTATAGAATGAAAAACATTAGTTCATGACTCGCATGTAGAGGTTTGTTCTTTTGTTTTTTCATCTTCTTTTAAATTGTAAATAAGAAATCAATAATTTACATTTTCTATTTAGTAATGTTATTTCTATTATCTAAAATTTATAAAGAAATTGATAATTTTTCCTTCAAAAATAGCTATTATCATTGTAGGGGAATAAATTGAAAATCTGACCAAGACGGACGTTGGTTGAAAGTTGTAAAAGTTAGAGTTTTGTTCTTTTATTTTATTCATCTTCTTTTAAATTGTATATAAGAAATCCATAATTTACAATTTCTAATTAGTAATGTTATTTATATTATCTAAAATTTATAAAGAAATTAATATTGTTTCCTTCAAAAATAGATATTATCTTTGTAGGTGAATAAATTGAAAATCTGACCAAGACGGACGTTGGTTGAAAGTTTTAAAAGTTAGCCGTCGGCTTATCACCCTGAATCAGAACCGTATTTCGCAATCTATTAGGGATTAGACATTTTTACAAGGTGCCTGGGTCGAAATTTTTGTTGTAAGGAAAAAATGCGCCGCAGGGGAATTTTTAATAATTTTCAAGGTCAAACGTGTTTTAATGCAAAGTAAGATAATATAGAGTTCTTTACAATGAAGCAAATTTAACAAATTCTTAAAAAATTAAAATCAATATTTTATGACGAAAATGCGTATGTACGGTCTAAAAGCGTAGAATTGCCCCTTCTACTAGGCTTTATGATGCGAGATGCGAGCATAAGCAATATCTACAGAAACAGACAATCTGAAAATACAATGTAGCATTAAATTAAAATATATTACTGAGTAACAATATAATTATTCTATTAAACTACTCAAAATAAAATGTATAATAATTAAATGTTAATTAAATCGCGCTCCTCACAAAATACGGCAACCCTAATCATACGTAGGTACTTTTAATATAAATAAATATGCAATGTCTATTCATTATTTACTTTTCTATTTCTTTATTTCTATATAACAGTAAAATCGATAATTGTGAAAGTTTTGAGAAGAACGTGATCATAAAATGATTAGAATAAACTACGGCATATTAAAGAAAATACAACACCGAAGATAATGCAATATAATAACAGTACATAACATAATTTACTCATTTTGACACTTCAGCTATTTCGTACTTAGTAATAGATAGTATGTAATAAATTTTTGATTGAAATATAAGAAAATATTACCCATAATTATTAAAAAATACAATGATACATTTGAATGAAAAAATAAAATTATAATTTTATTTTTTTAAATGGATACAGTCCATAAATGAAAGGGGGGTCAGTCGACCCTTTCGACCCCCCCCCCCTATGGGCGCCTATGATATATATATATATATATATATATATATATATATATATATATACACTAAGAAATTCCGTGTTATTAATAACACTAAAATTGGTTTATATAAGTCCACACGATATAGTGTAAATTTTACCACTTATCAGTTCGGTAGAAAAGCACACGTTTAATTGGTTAAAAATTTAACACGTATTTTTTCGTAACATGACACTAAATTGTGTTATACACACAACACCAAATAGTGCATTTCAACTATGTAAGTGTGTTACAAGATGCACACAATTTAGTGTTGTTTTTCACTCGTACGTTAGTAATTTTCACTCCTATGAGTGTCCACCTGATATTTTCAAAACTCAATTGAGTGTATTTTTAACACGAAATAGTGTTAAATTATTACACTAATTTGTGTCACATTTATAATGAGTTGATTTATAAAAATAAAAATAATATTGATATTTAAATATATTTATTAATGCAATAATCTATTTATACATAAAACAAGAAAATATTCTCATTTTATAAAAAAAGCATGTTTCGGGACTATATAATTTTCTCCCAAACAAACACAAATTTCGTACGGTTCTTTGTATTTACATAAATTATATTATATTGTAATT
>OY720449.1:33090951-33098451 GCA_963082715.1 Harpalus rubripes | reverse complement strand
GAGTATCGTTCGGTTTTCATTTAATTTGGTACTTTATAGTCCGCGAATACTTTCCGGCGCCAATTTATGCAGCTAATAGACACATCTCAGGAATCAATTGTAAAATCGAACTGTACAATTTGATTTCTCACGGAATTCGTGTTGTTAGGGTTTTGATTCATATTTCCTTGGGTGAATTATTATTATTTCTTTGTAAACCTGTTTACACACGTCCACCTTCGAGTGACGTCATTCACAGCGCATCTGCTGTTATTGTCGACTAGGTACATTCAATGCAACAAGTTTTGCAGTCTAGTTGGTTGTTATTAAGTTCATTTAGAGTTCTTAATATTGTTTAACTACATTTGTTTGTTCATACACTTATGAAATGATTTAGTTAAGTTATACAAATATCGTATTTGTTTATCTTTGGTTTATTATTGTTTATGTCAATTGTATTCAATACGCTATCACATATTTCTCAGAATTGGTTTTCAGTTGTTTGTTATTTTGTTGCAATTATATTTAGCACGTTTGTTAGTTCGTAAAACTATCTGGTCCTTCGTTCGTTTTAATTAGTACATTTCACAAATTAATATTATCCCGTTTATTGGCCAAGTCCAGTGATGTGAACCAGCTATCGAAGGTTGTAATTATTTTGGTTTACATATAGTTTTGTTTTATTCATTGAATTTAACATCAAACACATTGTTGGTGTTTCTAGACCGGATTCGCTGATCTAGAGACATCGCATTTGGGCTTGCGAGCAGGATCAAAACATTTTGGTTCTTCTAGACCGGATTCGCTGGTTTAGGGTTTGAACATTTGGTCCTTCGAGCCATTAGGTCCTTATTACTTAGTCCTTCGCACCGGAGGGACGGAACATTTGGTCCTTCGAGCCGGATTTGGCGGTATTCGGAGATAATTATTGTTTCTAGTTACTTTGGTATTAGTAATTGCATTTATTAGCACACTCTAAAATGGCTAAACTACTACTCGAACAGTTAGAGGTTGTGACAGAACATATTCGTCGTCTATCAGTCTATTCTTCAGAGACTGATGAAAAAAGTAAAGTGAAATTTGAAGTAACTTTTCCGTCTCTCGCAGCTTGGGAACAAGAATTCAATCGTACTTATTGTGAATATTCTTCAAAGTTAAAACAAACCAAAAATCCCGACGAGGATATATTGGCAGAAATTTCCCGAGTTAAGAAGTTGTTTAATGAAATAAACGAACTCATTTGCGACATACGTGTCAATTACAAACTTATGTTCAATGGAGACACCGGATCACAGGCAGGGTCCGACAGAGCTAAATCAGAATCACATTCGATTCAATCAGCACAATCTTTGCGATATATGCAACCCAGCTTGCCTAAATTGAATCTCCCAACATTCGATGGGGAGAAAACAACTTTTATGAATTTTTACGATTTATTCACACAGTTGGTGATAAATCGGGACAGTTTGTCAGATATTGAACGACTTCAATATCTCAAGTTATCTTTAAAAGGGGAAGCCGCTAGGCTTATTACAAATATCCCCGTCAAAGCTGATAGTTTTGATATTGCATGGAACGCCATCACAGATGAATATTATCGTCCTAGGTTGTTGAGGTCGGTACATCTGAATGCACTCCAAGATGTGCAAAAGGTCAAGCAGGCAGACGCCCCTACACTAAAATCGTTGTTAAACACAGCACGCGAAAACATTGCTGCTCTGAAAAATTTAGAGGTTGATGTTGACTCATGTGGGGTCATTTTGGAAAACATGATTTGTCGTAAGCTAGATTCGGCTACTAGACGACAGTGGGAACTAACATTGGATTCTGACTCCAAGCCCACTCATGTAGAGTTAATTGCGTTCTTGACTAAGCAAGTTTCAAGCTTAGAGGTTGAACCAGACAGACCTGTCAAAACTCACGAGCCAATCAAAAGGCACAAGCCAGCATCGCGAGCGATGACATTGGCAACTGATACGAATTGTCCGTATTGCAGAAAATCTCACTACATCAGTCAGTGTGAAGGGTTTATAGCTCTTAAACCTAAAGGAAGACATGATGCTGCAATTAAACACAAGTTGTGCATCAACTGTCTTAGAATGGGTCACATACGCCCGAACTGTCCTAGTACAGCCACATGCAGAACGTGTAACAAAACTCACCATACGCTGCTGCATTTTGGTGAAAGGTCGAACAAGTCGTTATCACCCAAGCGTGATAAACAATCTGTGCAAAAAAATCGTCCGTCATCACCCAAGAGTGATGCAAACTCTCAAGCCAGTAGTAGTAATTCTGAAACTACTATGTCAATGTCTGCTAGGACTTATTCACTAAGTCAACACAGAAACCATACTTCGGTATTACTACCCACTGCAAAACTGCATATATTCGACAGTGCAGGAAAGGTACATGTTGTACGTGCCTTATTGGATACAGGATCGCAGAAATCCTACATCACAAGTCGTTGTGTCCACAAATTGAATCTGTCTATTGAAGCGTGTCAAACAAAGATTATGTCAATCAGTGACACCCACGTCAAGGACACTAGTGGTATTATACATACCAAAATCAAACCATGTCGTAGAGAAACTCCAGTTCTCGATTTGAGTTGCATTGTAATCGACAACATTACAGGCAGAATCCCAGATTATCCAATATCTCGGGATACCTTTAAACAATTTGGAAATATCCAACTTTCGGATCCCGAATGCTATAAATCTCAACGAATAGACATGCTGTTAGGAGCTGACATTTGGGGTCAGGTCATTCGTAACGGAGTTAAGAAAGGAGTCGATGGCACACTTACCGCCATCAAAACAATCTTTGGTTGGGTGGTTATGGGAGAATATACCAGCAAGCAAACAAGCAATGCTGTGGTGTCGTATCATATATACACACAAGAAGATACCCACGAACTATTGTCAAAATTTTGGGAATTGGAAAACGTTCCAACTCCATCGGTTGTCACTAAACCGGAGGATAAAATGGTGGAGGACCATTTTGTCAATACTACCCAAAGAGACTCCGAGGGAAAATACACGGTTTCTTTACCTTTTAAACAGTACCCACCAGTACTAGGCAATTCATACAAGAAAGCTTTGTCCATTTGTCACGAACAGCTGACTCGCTTGAGTAAAAGCCCAGAGTTACTCAAGGCTTATGATGCAATATTCGAAGAATATTTGCAAAGGGGTTACGTCACGAGACTTGATGTGCAACCCAATTTGAATGATCAGGATTCGTACTATATTCCACACCATGCCGTGGTTAAACCTGATAGTGCGACGACACCGGTACGCATTGTGTTCAATGCTTCAAAGCCTTCGTCTAATGGTAAGTCGATTATTGACTACTTGTATCCTGGTCCGGTACTACAGAAGAGTATCTTCACTCTTCATTTGCGAAATAGATTTTATCCTCTTTTAATTACGGGGGATTTAAAACAGATGTTCCTACAAATTAGAGTTGTACGCGAGCATCAACGATTTCTAAGGTTCATTTGGAAACCTGCGGATGCCACACATCCTATTGTGTACCAATTCAACACTATCTGCTTTGGTTTGAATTGTTCGCCGTTTTTGGCGTTGCGTACAGTTGAGCAGTTGGCTCAAGACGAAGGGAATCAATATCCCTTAGCAGCTAAAGTCCTGCAAAATGATGTCTATATGGACGATGTTGTGACCGGAGCTGAAGATATTCAGTCAGCACTGACACTGCGCCGTGAACTCACGGATATATTCGAAAGGGGAGGATTCACCCTCCGAAAATGGGCCAGTAATTCTCAAACAATACTGGAGGAACTACCAGACAATGCACGCGCAGTGAAAGATGTCCACTTCAATGACGACGAGTCAGTGAAATTGTTAGGTGTCAAATGGGTTTGCAAGTCCGACTGCTACGAGTATACGGTCTCAAAACCCGACGATTTGTGCACCAAAAGAAACATTTTGTCCTGCATTGCAAGGATCTATGATCCATTAGGCATTATGTCCCCATTGGTGATGTTTCTTAAACTCATCATGCAAGAGCTTTGGAAATCAAAGGTAGAATGGGATGAAGAACCTCCCGCTCATATTGTCTCAGAGTGGAACTTGTTTCTGAACGAGATCGATTGTATATCCAACTATTCGATACCAAGGTTAGCCTGTTTGGGTTCTAAATTCGATCTTATCGGATTTGCGGATGCCTCCGAGCGAGGCTACTGTGCCGTTGTCTATGTTAGAAGTTATCTAAACGATAAACCAGTGGTTCAATTGCTCTGTGCAAAGACGCGTGTAGCGCCTTTGAAAAAAATTACTATACCTCGTCTGGAATTATGTGCGGCGCATCTTCTCGCCAAACTTCTCGAGAATATTCTCGAAAATATTCCAAAACAACCGGAGGCTGTACATTGCTTCTCGGACTCTATGATAGTTCTTGCCTGGTTGCGCAAGGAACCACACACTCTGAAAACATTTGTGGGTAATCGAGTCGCTCAAATACAGACAAATTTTCCGAGTGAACACTGGCGTCATGTAACGTCGGAACACAATGCGGCCGACGTAGGTTCTAGAGGTCTCAGTCCTCTAATTTTCAAGACATGTACTCTCTGGATAAAGGGACCAGAGTGGTTACAACAACCTTACTCGTGTTGGCCACAAAGTGAAGTGGTTCAACTTGACGAAGATCAAACGAACTCTGCTCAGACAGAGATTGTCAAAAGCCTAACATTGAAAACAGTACAGCAGTTCAGTTTTTTCAATGCAATGTCCAACTATAAGCGGATGGTGCGAACTATGGCTTATTGTTTACGGTGGAGAGACATCTCTTCAGGCAAACGAAAAGGTGCTGATGTGTTTTCACCAGAAGAGCTTGTCCGAGCACAAGCCAAAGTCGTCCTGTTGGCTCAATCAGAAGGACTACAGGATGAGTTATCACAACTACAACGAGGGAAAGTTTGTCGATCCCCAATCAAGTCGTTAGTCCCGTTTATTGATATTGAAGGTATAATTCGGGTCGGTGGCCGGCTGGAGTATGCTAATTTAGAATACGCCCAGAAACACCCCATTCTGTTGCCGTCGCAACACCCATTTACAAAGGCCCTCATTAAACACTTTCATGATAAGCATATGCATGTTGGTGCGCAAGGTCTAGAGTCTCTATTAGGACAACAATATTGGATCATTTCAAGCAGACGAACTATCCGTTCTGTGCTGAAAGGTTGTGTCCATTGTTTTCGGTTTCGACCGACAACCGGCTACCCTCTCATGGGACAATTACCAAAGGACAGGGTTAACATTGCCAAACCCTTCCTTAATTCCGGAGTAGACTACGCCGGACCGTATAACATCTCCTGGAGCAGGAGACGAGGCACGTCCTCACACAAGGCATATATATATGCCTATTTGTTTGTTTTGCCACAAAAGCCGTGCATATCGAACTTGTCACAGATATGTCCACGGACACCTTTTTGGCAGCACTAAGATGCTTTGTAGCACGCCGAGGTCGTGTTGCAAACCTATACAGCGATTGTGGCACGAATTTCATAGGTGCAAATCGCAAGCTCTCTGAATTACAAAAATTCTTGAGCTCTGAGGAATTCAATACTCAGGTGTCCAATCATGTGTACCAAGAAGGGATCACATGGCATTTCAATCCACCGTCCACGCCACACTTCGGCGGGCTTTGGGAGGCTGCAATAAAGTCTACAAAGAGACTATTATCACGAGTACTCACAGAAAAGCTTCTGACTTACGAAGAGTTCTCTACCTTGTTGACGGAAGTGGAGGCGATGCTAAATTCCAGGCCTCTGTTCCCGAAGTCATCGGATCCTTCCGATCCCACACCCTTAACACCAGGACATTTCTTAGTTACAGAACCCACTGTAACATTGCCGTCTCTAGATCACACTGAGACTCCCACAAATCGTTTGTCCTCATGGGAAATGTTGTCCAAGTTGCAACAACAATTTTGGGCACGCTGGCAACAAACATATCTTCGTACCTTGCAAGAACGGTGCAAATGGAATGAGGATACAGATCCATTGACAATAGATACTATTGTCTTAATCAATGATCATCCAATGCCACCTACTGCATGGCGTTTGGCTAGAGTCATCAAATTGATTCCTGGATCAGATGGAATCAATAGAGTTGCCGTATTAAAAACTGCGAAAGGTGAAATCACTCGCCCTATAGCAAAACGGTGTCCTTTGCCAACAGCCTAAGTTTGTCTTTAGGGAGACCCTAAGGTGGCCGGTATGTTTAAAACTAACATGTTTTAAATGAGAGGAATTTAGAAATTATCAACTCCTTGAGGTAGCAACCCGCTGCACATGGGAACAGAACGGTTAACCCGCCCTGACTCTATTTAAATAAGTCAAAAAATAAATGGAAATAACTGTTTCTGTTACTTTGAAAAATTAGTTATATATTTTTACGTGTTTAAGTTTAATTTTAGTATTGTTTGAAATAGCTGTAGTATCTTAAACTAATTATTAATATTAATATTATTGCCTCTGGCTTCACGCGAGTGCGCGCGCACCCACACGCCCAGTGTGCAGCTGCTGCAGCACTGACCGGCATCGATCGAGGCAGAATGTGTCTGGCTTGCAACCGGTAAACACGTATCGCGTCGTCGTCCGCGAAAGTGGTTTGTCCACCATTTTGCATAAAACTTTCTGATTTTCATATGGTCAGTAAAGTAATTGGTTGTATAATTATCGTACGCGTAGCTTGATTAGCCTAACACGACTAATTCAAGGAGTATCGTTCGGTTTTCATTTAATTTGGTACTTTATAGTCCGCGAATACTTTCCGGCGCCAATTTATGCAGCTAATAGACACATCTCAGGAATCAATTGTAAAATCGAACTGTACAATTTGATTTCTCACGGAATTCGTGTTGTTAGGGTTTTGATTCATATTTCCTTGGGTGAATTATTATTATTTCTTTGTAAACCTGTTTACACACGTCCACCTTCGAGTGACGTCATTCACAGCGCATCTGCTGTTATTGTCGACTAGGTACATTCAATGCAACAAGTTTTGCAGTCTAGTTGGTTGTTATTAAGTTCATTTAGAGTTCTTAATATTGTTTAACTACATTTGTTTGTTCATACACTTATGAAATGATTTAGTTAAGTTATACAAATATCGTATTTGTTTATCTTTGGTTTATTATTGTTTATGTCAATTGTATTCAATACGCTATCACATATTTCTCAGAATTGGTTTTCAGTTGTTTGTTATTTTGTTGCAATTATATTTAGCACGTTTGTTAGTTCGTAAAACTATCTGGTCCTTCGTTCGTTTTAATTAGTACATTTCACAAATTAATATTATCCCGTTTATTGGCCAAGTCCAGTGATGTGAACCAGCTATCGAAGGTTGTAATTATTTTGGTTTACATATAGTTTTGTTTTATTCATTGAATTTAACATCAAACACATTGTTGGTGTTTCTAGACCGGATTCGCTGATCTAGAGACATCGCATTTGGGCTTGCGAGCAGGATCAAAACATTTTGGTTCTTCTAGACCGGA
>OY720449.1:33078451-33083451 GCA_963082715.1 Harpalus rubripes | reverse complement strand
AAAATATTATGAATAATCGTAGAAAAAATAGTGTATGCAACTCGTGTATAATGATTATTAATACACTCGCATGAATTACGGCACGAGCCATGGCTACTTCATGTATTAATAACTATCATTATAAACTTGAAGCATCCTTAATACTAAAAGGCATGATTCACTCTCTATATATATTTTAATCAAAAAGCCAATCGCCAAACTTTAGACAAGGCTACAGCTTAAACGGAGCGACCGATTTTCGTAAAATTTGTACCAAGTTGTAGGAAATGATTGGCTTCAGCTCCCTTCTAATGGATCAAATTTCTGTAGGATGCATGGTTTTTGTGTAAAACATTATTAAAGATTGAAAATTGGGACAGAAACAATAGGTCACAGTAATGATCACAGTTCTCCTTGAAAATTTTAAGACGAAGAACGTCATGTTTGTCATGTCATTTTGAACCTTTAAATGGAAATATTTATGAAATGGAGACTATTTGAAAGAAGTTTAATTCATAATTCTAAATTTTGAGAATGGGCAATTATATCCGCACAGGTAAAAAAGGCCTAAAACATTTTAATTGAAAATTATAAATTTTGACGTTTCATATGTACTTGAACAGTGTTGCCAAATATGTCATAAGTAACTAGGTAAAAAACAAATATTCCTAACTAGACTAATGTGAAGTCCAGTCCGTGTAGACTATTATAAAACACTATCGGCGGAGCCCTAATACTAAACGATCAGATTCACTATAGTTATATATTTTAATCAAAAAGCCGATCGCCAAACTTTAGACAAGGTTACAGGTTAAACGGAGCGACCGATTTTCGAAAAATTTGTACCAAGTTGTAGGAAATGATTGGCTTCAGCTCCCTTCTAATGGATCAAATTTCTGTAGGTTGCATAGTTTTTGTGTAAAACATTATTAAAGATTGAAAATTGGGACAGAAACAATAGGTCACTGTAATGATCACAGTTCTCCGTGAAACTTTTAAGACGAAGAACGCCATGTTTGTCATGTCATTTTGAACCTTTAAATGGAAATATTTATGAAATGGAGACAATTTCAAAGAAGTTTAATTCATAATTATGAATTTTGAGAATGGGCAATTATATCCGCACAGGTAGAAAAGGCCAAAAAGATTTTAATTAAAAATTATAAATTTTGACGTTTCATATGTACTTGAACAGTGTTGCCAAATATGTCATAAGTAACTACGTAAAAGACAAATATTCCTAGCTAGACTAATGTGAAGTCCAGTCCGTGTAGACTATTATAAAACACTATCGGCGGAGCCCTAGGCTAAACTCGGCGAAGCCGAGGTTAGGCTAGTCTATAATACTAAAAGGTTAGATTCACTCTCTATATATTCTTTAATCAAAAAGCCGATCGCCAAGCTTTAGACAAGGCTACAGCTTAAACGGAGCGACCGATTTTCGTAAAATTTTTACCAAGTTGTAGGAAATGATTGGCTTCAGCTCCCTTCTAATGAAACAAATTTCTGTAGGATGCATAGTTTTTGTGTAAAACATTATTAAAGATTGAAAATTGGGACAAAAACAATAGGTCACAGTAACGATCACAGTTCTCATTGATAAATTTAAGAAGATAAACGCTGTCATAGCATATGGTATGTCAATGTCAATGATTACAAATTATCGGTTTTCATCCTTTTAAATGCAAAGAAATGTTTCAATAATATGTAACATTAAAGAAAAGATGATGAATTTAACGAGGTAGGTATATGTAATGATTTTAAACCATATTTTATATTAATTTATTATATATTTTATTTTTTTAATAGAATTTTGGAAAATGTATAAGAAAACACGTCGAAAAGGATCAGAAAGGCAGAATTATTATCACAATCGTTCGGAGTACATATACAAAATTAAAAAGATAAACACTGTCATCCGTCATATTGGATGTACGTATAGTCTATCATAAAACACTATCGGCGGAGCCCTAGGCTGAACTCGGCGAAGCCGAGTTTAGGCTAGTCCTAATACTAAACGATTAGATTCACTATAGTTATATAGTTTCTTTAATCACGACGATCGCTCAACTTTAGACAAGGCTACAGCTTAAACGGTGCGACCGATTTTCGTGAAATTTGTGTCAAATTGTAGGAAATGATTGGCTTCAGGGCCCTTCTAATGGGACGAATTTCTGTAGGATGCATAGTTTTCGTGTAAAAAATTATTAAACGTAAAATTAAACAATGGATCGTAGAATACATGTAAAAATTTAAAAGATAAAAATGCTGTCATGTGTAAAATTTGGCATGATGTCAATGTCAACGATGACAAATTATTAATGTCGTATGGGTTGTTGACCATTTCAATGCTAAATATAAATAAATATATTGTGTAAAATTGAAGAAAAGAATATGAATTAAACGAGGTAGGTATACGTAATGAATTTAAGCAATATTTATTGTTAATTTAGATTTTATTTTGTAAATAGATTTTACGAAATGTCAGAAGTTACTAAAAACTACGAAAACGTTGATAAAGACTAGAAGAGTTTCACAATCGAACTAATAATACATGTATAAAATTAAAAAGATAAATACTATCTTCTGTCACATTTGAAATGTTAATGACAAATTTAAACTACAGAAAATAGTCCGTTTAAAATTGAAGAAAAAAATGTAGGAATTAAACGAAGTAAGGTACCCTATGAATGTAAGATATGTTTATTCTTATTTTATAAATTATTTTGAAAATAGATTGTTCAAAATGTTCGAGGTTATTAAACGACGAAATGGACGAGAAATGTAGGAAAAGCATTAACGAGAAGAAAGACTGTGGAGGACAAATTGTACAGTGTACAGAGAGAATGTCAAGGATTATTTTCTGTGCCGGTCAGTGTATTGATCTAAGATAGATAATAGATTTTACAAAACTGACAAACAGAAACTGGTAGTATTTGGGCTGTCGGTCCAGCGTACTTTATTCGCACAGCTTTACCCGTACGTTCTAAACCTAAACCGTACACAAATAACGGAGTGTGTGGGGCTCTTTAGGGCAGTTTGCATGGGCAGTTTGGGTTAGCAGTTTGGGTTGCGTGGGCATGTTGCGTGGGTAGTTTGGGTGGGCATGTTGCGTGGGTAGTTTGGGTGGGCATGTTGCGTGGGCAGTTTAGGTGGGCATGTTGCGTGGGTAGTTTGGGTGGGCATGTTGCGTGGGTAGTTTGGGTGGGCATGTTGCGTGGGTAGTTTGGGTGGGCATGTTGCGTGGGTAGTTTGGGTGGGCATGTTGCGTGGGAAGTTTGGGTGGGCATGTTGCGTGGGTAGTTTGGGTGGGCATGTTGCGTGGGTAGTTTGGGTGGGCATGTTGCGTGGGCATGTTGCGTGGGTAATTTGGGTGGGCAGTTTGGGTGGGCATGTTGCGTGGGTAATTTGGGTGGGCAGTTTGGGTGGGCATGTTGCGTGGGCAGTTTGGGTGGGCATGTTGCGTGGGTAGTTTGGGTGGGCATGTTGCGTGGGTAATTTGGGTGGGCAGTTTGGGTGGGCATGTTGCGTGGGCAGTTTGGGTGGGCATGTTGCGTGGGTAGTTTGGGTGGGCATGTTGCGTGGGTAGTTTGGGTGGGCATGTTGCGTGGATAGTTTGGGTGGGCATGTTGCGTGGGTAGTTTGGGTGGGCATGTTGCGTGGGCAGTTTGGGTGGGCTTGTTGCGTGGGTAGTTTGGGTGGGCATGTTGCGTGGGTAGTTTGGGTGGGCATGTTGCGTGGGCATGTTGCGTGGGTAATTTGGGTGGGCAGTTTGGGTGGGCATGTTGCGTGGGCAATTTGGGTGGGCATGTTGCGTGGACAGTTTGGGTGGGCATGTTGCGTGGGTAGTTTGGGTGGGCATGTTGCGTGGGTAGTTTGGGTGGGCATGTTGCGTGGGCAGTTTGGGTGGGCATGTTGCGTGGGCAGTTTGGGTGGGCATGTTGCGTGGGCAGTTTGAGTGGGCATGTTGCGTGGGCATCATAAACCACTATCGGCGGAGCCCTAGGGAAAACTCGGCGAAGCCGAGTTTACGCTAGTCCTAATACTAAACGATCAGATTCACTATCTATAGTTCTATATATATTTGAATTCATCACGACGATCGCCCAACTTTAGACAAGGCTACAGCTTAAACGGTGCGACCGATTTTCATGAAATGAAAGTCGTAGGAAATGATTGGCTTCAGGGCTCTTCTAATGGGACGAATTTCTGTAGGATGCATAGTTTTCGAGTAAAAAATTATTAAAGATTGAAAATTGGGACAGAAACAATATTTTGCACAGTAACGATCACAGTTTTCCTTGAAAATTTAAGACGAAGAACGCCATGTTTGTCATGTCATTTTGAACCTTCAAATGGAAATATTTATGAAATGGAGACAATTTGAAAGAAGTTTAATTCATAATTATAAATTTTGAGAATGGGCAATTATATCCGCACAGGTAAAAAAGGCCTAAACCATTTTAATTAAAAATTATAAAATTTGACGGTTCATATGTACTTGGACAGTGTTACCAAATGTGTCATAAGTAACTAGGTAAAAAATTAATATTTCTAACTAAACAATATTTTTCACAGTAACGATCACAGTTTTCCTTGAAAATTTAAGACGATAAACGCTGTTATGTCAATATCAATGATGACAAATTATCAGTTTTCTTCCTTTTAAATGCAATAAAATGTTTAAATAATCTGTAATAATTAAAGAAAAGATGATGAATTTAACAAGGTAGGTATATGTAATGATTTTAAGCCATGTTTATTATTATGTTACATATTTTATTTTGTAAATAGAATTTTGGAAAATGTATAAGGAAACACGTCGAAAAGGATCAGAAAGGTAGGAATAATATCACAATCGATGTACAAAATTAAAAAGATAAACATTGTCATGTCATATTTGATATGTTAATGACAAATTATGCATGTCGTATCAATACTAAAAACATAGTCTGGAAGTAAACATGCAAAACAGAATATACGTGTTTAAATGGAACCCATAAAGATTTGGTGCTAAACAC
>OY720449.1:32903451-33073451 GCA_963082715.1 Harpalus rubripes | reverse complement strand
GTATGTTTATTGTTAATTTATATATTTTATTTTGTAAATAGATTTAACAATGTCAGGCTGAGAAAGACATAATAAACATCACAATCGACAAAGAACACATGTACAATATCTAATACGTATTTAGAGGCAAGAATAAAAATTAAATACTACAGGAAAATCATAAAATCTGGAACAAGACAATTCAATAATTTTAGATAGTATGTTTTAATCTGTTCTTTTTTTTGTAATTCATTATCTTACATTACGTTTAAAATTATTTCAGATAATACATAATTCGATATCTATCTTAAAACGGTACAGAATTTAATCTGTATTTTATTTTCTTATATTACGTTAAAATTATCTATATTAAAAAAAAATTATTCCCAATTATTGTATCGTACTAATAAAAAATCTTTTAAATTACATAATCATACAGCATGTGCCAGAAAAGTCATCTTATAATTTTTGCATTCTATTCGCTTATTAACAATCCAAACTTTATTGATATATTTTCAAATTCGTTCAGATCTAATGTAATGTAAGTACTTACTTTTCTGCAGTTTGTAAACTGTTTACTCTAGAATTAAAATATCACATCTTTTAGTTTTGTTTGATTTATTTTTATCTTTAAATTTAGTATTGTGTACTCATATACATGTTACTAATACAGGCTGCGCATTTTAAAAGTTCCCGCCTGAAAATTCATGTTTAGGCAATCCATGATACATTTCATAAGTGAGTTGGTTTTTAAAATTTTGTTTTGCTCTTATACCTACTGTGGTTATTCGATTTAAAGTACTAATATTAATCAAGTGGCTTATGAAATGTATTTGGTTTTGCTTCTTCTTAAAATTTTAGGCGGGAACATATAAAATGGGCACCCTGTATTATGTTCATATTTATCCTATAATTGGGACATTTTGTCCTGTTTGCTCGCATAAAATGCACATTTTATTATATGTTTTAATCAGTTCCTACCACGGTGTAGTATCTATAGGTGAGAGCACGAGATGCGTTGACATAACTAGCTGGTACAAAAGACGCTAACGCGACCCGTTACCTTTTGACAGGCGTTTGGCAGTTGGTGTGCCGGTTGCGGTTAAAATAAGTTCGCGTTTAAATAGAAAATGTTGTGCTATAGGATGCACAACAGGGTATGGATCAAATAAAGAGATATAGACCCGAATTTTCACCTCTTGAAGTAACGTTACTTTAGAAGTAGCGCTATTTCGATTTTTTATTTATTTTATTTTGTGAATAGATAAGAATAGGTTTCATATTTTTGTAAATGAAACCTATGACATTTGAAATAAATGCTTTTTACAATTTAATTTATTTTTATATCTCTAATTTTAATGTTAAAGTTGACATTTAACAGTTGAAGTAGCGATTTTTCGAAAGTAGCGCTACTTTAAGATGTAAAAATACGGGCCATAGTCTTTTTAAGGTGCCAAAATGTGCGATTTTGTAGCAGCCAGCCATGCTAAAACCATAGAAACAGGTACTACGATTAAGAAAATTCTGATTGAAAGATGTCAGTGTCAAGTACATGACATAATGTTTATTTTATAATTTTACTGAAAATATAGAAGCCTTCTGTATGGAATTTGTCCAAAATACATACATAGAACTGATAAAAGGTAATGTATTGAAAATATAAAATATTGTGCGTTATATAGGAATAATTTACTATTTTAAATATTTGTAAAAACCGGGTCGCAAAAAACTTGACATCTAGCAGCATACTGTATGAACTAACCCGGTTATTTAGTCATTCTTTGTAATACATTATACATCGTGCACTCAGCTATAGATACTACATTTCCGAAATATTACTGACAATTTTATAAAAAAAAAAACAATAGCCGATCGAGCTGTCGTATTTTTGACAATTCTCTATGACAGTCCCTGAGAAAACATTTATTGTTTTTCGTATAAATTTGTCAGAAATACAGGGTGTTTCAATTAACTATGTAAGGCTTCGGAGTATAAATTCTAGACACCAACATGAAAAAAAATCCAATAAACATTGGTGCTAGAACGCTTCATAACAGAGATACCGAGGATTTATCTTAAATGAAGCGTAATACTGAAATAGAAAAGGCTTGGAATACAAATTCCGAAATGCACATTTATCAGTCAGTACATTTCTACCCGTATACATTATCCTAACGTACCAATATGTTCCTTGAAGTTATATTGTCCTGTATATTTATCGCCTTGTATTTTTTTCCTAACGTGCAAATCCACACCTTAAAATTATATTGACCTGTATATTTCTCTCCACGTACTTTTCTTCGAAAGTATAAATCTGCCTCTTGAATTCATATTGTCCTGTACATTTCTCTCCTTGTATATTTGTCAATGTGTACAAATCTATACCATGAAGTTGCCGCGCATCAACAAATTCGAAATTAGCGCGTTCGCTGCATCCCGAAGTACACTCCGAAAAGAAAATGTGTTTTATGAAGTCTGCACAACAAAGCGTTTAGTTCTTCTACTTATGATTAGATGACGTATTCCGATGACAAAAATTTTAAATTCAAATATAATACATAAATATAAACATACTGAAAATTTTCGCATTCCTAAATATTGTTATTTTTTATATAAACAATATTTAATATTATCGTTTAAAAATCAAATGTTTTATTGATAAATATTGACTAGTTTATATATTTATGATAGAAAAGGCACTTTTACCTTACATATTAGTATATTCTGATACACACAGTTTCAAATAAATATCAATTACTAGTAAATAACAAAAGTTATATTTCATATGATTTTAAAATACATGTAACAGTCCTGGCAAAAAAGTTTAAAATAAATTAACATCACATACAAAAAGTAAATACATACAACTATATTAAAAAATGTAACATAATTTCAGAATATAATTACAGAACAAGCAGTCTAGTTGAGCCATAGCTAAAATAATGTATTTATTTAGTATAAAAAAATAGATTTGTTCGGAATAAGTATTTATTTTAATTTCAGCAGTAACAACCATTGTTTTTTACCTATAAATTGCATAATTGTTGCTTTTTTCAGTTTGAAACAAATGAATTGTCATGTTTGTGTTGTCCAAACATGTGATGATTAATAAATAATACACTAAAGTAAGTTTATGATACAATGACGTGTTACATTACAATTGCAGTGGCGTGAAAGTGTCCCGCTTTTCAGCTCTAGCATTGAACATATGTGCCTAACTTCACTGCAGCGCCACATTTAAATCTTATGATACATGACATGAACATAGATAAACTTTTATATTTAAGCACTCATTCTTTTTGCTTTTAAGCAAAATCACTCAAGCACACTGACATTAGGTAAAACCCCTCCTCCTTCGGAGTCGGGATTTACCATATAGTCTTCTTTCGTGTTTGCTGCTAAGCAAAAAAATTCGTGCAAAATAAAAATTTATCGATAAAATCATGAGGTCTTGTGATATTACTTCTGATAATATAGTTTTATTTTATTCCAGTTAGATTGTAGTGAGAAAAATATTTTAAAAAAATGTGAAACAGGCTCATTCTTTTAAATATTTTAGAACTTTTACAAGTGTGTTGTCTTTTTTGAGGCCATTCATGATAGCGAGAGAATTTGGAACTAACTCGCGAGCATTTCTATAAGTTTATCTGAAAAGTGTAATCGCAGAAAAGTTGTCGAAAATATTTATTCTTTGCCACGAGTATCGAAATGATAACTAAATCTGTATCATAATGATACTCTGTATCGAAATGAAAACAAAATATGCATCATAATGATAATTTGTATCGAAATGAAAATCTGTATCATAATGAGTGTCATTCAAGTACAGATAACACATTTAATAAGTATGTAAAATGGAATAAACGACTGATGATGTTGACGGGAGGAAAAATAGCAGGAATGCAGTCTAAATTTGTTTATTGTTTAGTCTGAGGCCAACGTTTCGCTGCCATTTACAGCTTCATCAGGGCAAAAGACTAAGGCGTTAAAAAATAATAAATATAAATAAATATATATGTTCAAACATAGTGTTATCGTCGGAAAATAAAAATTGTATGAAAAAATTAACAATCGTCATCCAGAAGACTTATACAGCTTTTTTCTTTGAAATTTATAAAAAATGGCGATGTGTGAAAGAATTGTATTGTGACAAGTTACGGTCTGCTATTTCATCTTCAAAACGGCACCTGGCTAATTACATAACCTTTTGGAGTGTCCTTGTCACAATACAATTTTTTCACGGTTTTCAAGGTTTGTTGGTCCACCAGGCTGGCGGGTTGCCTAGATCCAACCACGTGATGCACGCGCCCTATTATCTACTACCATAACCTGTAAAAAAATTTGGGGTTAGTATCATTAAAATGAATAAATTCATCACTTACCTGCGTCTGACAATTTTTATATGTATTATCTTTAATAATACTTTATTTTAATGTATATTTTATTGTCATTTATTCTTTAATACCTTTAATAATTATCATTGATATACCTGCTAGGCCATGGTAATGCACTGGGTGAGGCTTGTTCACAACAGGTTACGTTAGAGAATTGGCCGCTAAATCACTCTAATTCACCTTACGGTGTTAGTTTGTATAGTAAGTTTTTCTTTACAAATAAGAGCAGTTTGCAAGAAAAAATACTACTATTTACACATACACGGAGTGGCCCTGACAGCAATAAAAAGGGAGATCCGAAAATTGGACGGAAAAGGAAAATAATTCGTTGTTTGGATTAATTAAAGTACACGAAAGGCTCATAATAAATAAAAATTAAGTTTATTCAGGCATTTTTCGTGATTTTTTATATTTTTCCGCGTTTAGTTATATTATTGACTTCATCTACGAATTCTACCATGTCCCAATCAGAAACTACTACTAAATATAACAAGTGTTACAAAACCAGTAAAATGATATCATTCTCTTTCTTCAATAATGTACATGTAAATATAATATATATTTATTTTTATTTTTTGTAATTTGTACTTCTTATTACGTACCATATATATTATATTTTTCTAAAATTCTTGAAGAAATAAAGTTTAGATATTATAGTTACGTAAAAATTTAACAAATTGGTATTTATTCAGTGCCAGGTGCCAGGTAAATAGTTATATAGGTTGTTCAGGATAATTCTTCCAACATGGGGATCTATAAGAGATACGAAGTCAGTTAGATTAGATGAAAGTTGCCCCATTTGGAGAGCATTTTAATTATGTTTCGTTAATTGCGAAAAAATGCATAGGTCACTAGATATAGGCGAAAATGTAAATTTTGCAGTTACTTATTTGCAAATAACTTCCAAATCTGCAATAATACTGGATTTTGGTTTGTACACCTTTAGGACATTTTTTATGTTCTTTCGACTGGCGATTTTTTTTACCACTGTTGGTTTTCGATGTTTGATATCTCAGATTTAATTTTTATATGGACGCCGTTTTAGAAAGTTACACCATTGAAAAGAGATTTTTTAGCTTTGCAATGATGTATAACATATATCTATGTTCATTTGTTTCAAACTGCAAAAATGCAACAATTATGTAATTTACAAGTTAAAAACAATGGTTGTTACTGCAGAAATTAAAATAAATACTTATTCCGAACAAATCTATTTTTTCAAATGCTAAACAAATACATTATTTTAGCAATGGCTCAACTGAGACTGAGACTGCTTGGTCTGTAATTATATTCTGAAATTATGTTACATTTTATAATACAGTCTGTATGTATTTACTTTTTGTATGTGATGATATATTTATTTAAACTTTTTTGCCAGGACTGATACATGTATTCTGAAATCATATGTTTGTTATTTACTAGTAATTTATATTTATTTGAAACTGTGTGTACCAGAATATATTAATATGTAAAAGTGCCTTTTCTATCAAAAATATGTAAACTAGTCAATATTTATGAATAAAACATTTGATTTTTAAACAATAATATTAAATATTGTTTATATAAAAAATAACAATATTTAGAAATGCGAAAATTTGCAATATATATATATATATATATATATATATATATATATATATATATATATATATATATATATGTATATATATATATATATATATATATATATATATATATATATATATATATATATATATATATATATATATATATATATATATTTATCTATTATATTTGAATTTAAAATTTTTGTCATCGGAATACGTCATCTAATAATAAGTAGAAGAACTAAACGCTATATTGTACAAACTTCATAAAACACATTTTCTGTTCGGAGTGTACTTCGAGATGCAGCGAACGTGCTAATTTCGAATTTGTTGATGCGCGGCAACTTCATGGTATAGATTTGTACACATTGACAAATGTATAAGGAGAGAAATGTATGTGGCAATATGAATTCAAGAGGCAGAGATATACTTTCGAAGAAAAGTACGTGGAGAGAAATACACAGGGCAATATAACATTAAGGAGTGGATTTGTACGTTAGGAAAAAAAATACAAGGCGATAAATGTACAGGACAATATAACTTCAAGGGACATATTGGTACGTTAGGATAAAGTATACGGGTAGAAATGTACTGACTGATAAATGCGCATTTCGGAATTTGTGTGCATTCCCATAGAAAATAGTTGGCTGATGGCATTTGTTTAATTCATTTAAAATTTAAATGAGATTTAATTAATTAAAAATTCTACTCATTTCAGTCCGATAATTATTTAATTATTACACCTGTTATTTAATATTTTGATAATATTACTAATACAAAAAAGTATTGCCAAGCTCTCTGTATTTAATAAAAATGTAATATTTTAATAATTTACCGTAGTATTTTTAAATAATACTGATTTATTTATTGAATGTAATGGCTTTCATTTTGAACACTTGCTCTGGGAATAAATAAAACTAACCTATTTCCTGTTTTTTTTAAAAAAATAAAATCCTGGGTATCTCTGTTAGTCAGCGTTATAGCACCAATGTTTATTGGGATTTTCCCCCCTTTTGGTATCAGAATTCATACTCCTACGCCTTGCACTCTTATGTGAAACACCTGTATATCCTGTTTAGTATTAAATGAAAAGTTTTCTGCATGGCTAAACAATAGAACTTTCAAAATTTTGACATCAACTTGACCGGCTTTTGTTTTTCACATAAAGTTGTCAGAACCATGTCGTGATTAGGATCAAGTGAATTTTTTTCTGCAGGGCTATAACATAGAAGTGTCAACAAATAGACATCTCGGTCGGCTTTTGTTTCTGTATAAAGGTGCTAGAAATATGTCGTGTTTGGTATCAAATGAGAGGTCTGGTTATGAACTTTTAGACACAAGTGTGGAAATTTATGACAGGTTGATTGGCTTTTGTTTTATGCATAAAGTTAATTCGTTTCATAGAAGGGGGAACTGGGGTATCTGACAAGACTGTTGGCGTTAGCACTTTGGTTTTAAATTGTGCGTAGACAGATTGGATGTACGTATAAACTATTATAAAACACTATCGGCGGAGCCCTAGGGTAAACTCGGCGAAGCCGAGCTTAGGCTAGTAATATACTATTTTTATATTTATCATAGTGAAATTTTCGTTCAAATATAAACTATTTTGCCCGTTTTTTTACTGTAATAAACAAAAAATTGAAAATTTGACACAACTCAAACTTAGATACTATCTTAGAGTACATGAAATTTTTTAGTTGAAATAAATATCTTTAATGGTCTCAGAGAAAAAACGCATTTTCTGTACCTACCTCTTTTTTCAATTCTAATGCCCGATATTATATTGCTCTTACTTGTAGTAGGTAATTTTTTTTAGAAAAGTTATTATTGCAATATGATACTAATATTTCATCTCGTATATATATATATATATATATATATATATATATATATATATATATATATATATATATATATATATATATATATATATATACCGGGTGTCTTAGGCCGACCGACACATGGGCGATTAACATGTAAAATTAGTTAATTGTGAATAGTATCTCCCCAGTGCAAGATATTAAGATGAAATTTTGCATGCTTATCCGGGGATACTATTTCTATGGATTTCATTTCAAATCAGTCAATTTACAAGTGTAATATTAGAATAAATTAAGAAAAATTGTAGAAGTACCATGAATGTTATTCATATCTTGAAAATAATAGTATCTAAGCAACAGCTCTGATAGAGTAGGGGTAACGTGCGCGCTTCACAATTTAGAGAGTCGGGTTCGAAACCAACCGACAGCAATATTTATTTTTTAATTTTTTCTTTTCAAAATAATTTTTATTATTAGTATGTTTTTAATCTTTTATTAATATTTAATTTAATAAAGTGGATACATTGTACGTAACAAGATTTATTTATTAAAAAAATATTAAATCGTACCTACTAATTACAACATTAAAATTTAAAAATTATAATAAATATTCAAAATGGCCGCCGTTTTGCGCTAAGCAAAATCCGAGACGATCGTAACATTGCTGTCTCACGTTGCTTAGCTGTCGATTAGAAATAAGCCTACATTCATTCCTTATTGCCGCTTTCAGGTCTTCTAAAGTGGTCAATTCATAATGGCCGTAAATTTTTGATTTTAAATGACCCCAAAGAAAAAAATCTAAGGGGCTTAGATCAGGAGACCTTGCCGGCCAATTAATTGGTCCATTTAAACCAATCCAAGAATCTGGAAATGAATTGTCCAAATATTCTTTGACAATTTGCACGTTATGCGCTGGACACCCATCCTGTTGAAACCATATCCTCTCCATATTTAATTCTGTAAGTCTAGGCCCAACTACTGTTTCCAATAAATCTAAATATTTTGGACCGTTCAATGTCCCTTCAATAAAATATGGTCCAATAATGTGTGATCCCAAAATTTCCGCCCAAACATTAACCTTCTGGGGATATTGTGTTCTTGATAAATTTTGAAGAGTTGGTTTATCTTTTGACCAGTGGCGAAAGTTTTGCACATTCGGTTCGTTATGAAGAGTAAATGTGCATTCATCGGTATAACAGAGGGAATACAAAAAGTTTCTGTTTTCATTGGCTTTATCCATAATTGTTTCACAATAAGTTGCTCTTCTTTCTTCGTCGCCGTCTCGCAATTCTTGATGGTTACCTACTTTGTAACTTCTAAATCCATTTTTCTTAAGTATTCTACCAATTTTTGTTCTACTTATTCCACATTCCATTTGTAAACTTCTTAAACTAATAGTAGGCTCCACTTCAACCCGCGCAATTATTATTTCTTCAAATTCATTTTCAATTGGTTGTATTTCCTGCTTTGTGTGATTAGCAACACACCCAGTTTCTTCAAATCTGTTAATAATACGCCTTACACGGGATTTATTAACTACTTTTTCTGGATTTTCGGCAGAAAATACATCAGCAGTTTGCTGTAGGCTATTACCAATGTGAAATAATTTCACAATACGAATTTTATCTTTTGTAGTTAAATCCATATTATTTAAATAACACTAGCAACAAATAAAGATAGTACAATACAAATCTGCATTTGACGTTTGATTATTCAAATCAAATGTTCTCGTTTTTTTGTTTTCGTCAGGGCTAACTATAATTTGAAGAAATTTAATTTATAATAAACCAATAAAGCAAATAATAAAATATTTTTTAAATAAATAAATCTTGTTACGTACAATGTACCCACATTATTAAATTAAATATTAATAAAAGATTAAAAACATATTAATAATAAAAATTATTTTGAAAAGAAAAAATTAAAAAATAAATATTGCTGTCGGTTGGTTTCGAACCCGACTCTCTAAATTGTGAAGCGCGCACGTTACCCCTACTCTATCAGAGCTGTTGCTTAGATACTATTATTTTCAAGATATGAATAACATTCATGGTACTTCTACAATTTTTCTTAATTTATTCTAATATTACACTTGTAAATTGACTGATTTGAATTGAAATCCATAGAAATAGTATCCCCGGATAAGCATGCAAAATTTCATCTTAATATCTTGCACTGGGGAGATACTATTCACAATTAACTAATTTTTCATGTTAATCGCCCATGTGTCGGTCGGCCTAAGACACCCGGTATATATATATATATATATATATATATATATATATATATATATATATATATATATATATATATATATATATATATATATATATATATATATATATATATCTTTATATTCGTAAATAAATTTGAAATTATTGCCACACCACATATTTTTACTTTTGGGTTTGTGATTTGGAACAAAGTATGACTTTTATCGAATAAATGGAGCCTAGTAAATGTACAAAAATTTCTACTTTATCGACTCAGCCATAGTTATTCATCTCAGTGCCCACTAGTGCTCGCCTCGGCGTAGAAACAAATTAATCGGGGGTATCATTTCACCTTAACGTACGAGTTCAAAGTACTAGGCCTTATGATACATGTTTTTATACTATTTTTCTATTGAGGTAATTTTATCCATTAAAGACCTTTGAAAACGAAATAAATTTTAGCAAGATATAGATAGTGCCTAATATCTCTGAAACTATAAGGATTTTCGAAAAAATAAATCAAATTTTAACCCCCCCCCCCCGCAGATTCCCTGTCGTGTTTTGGCTTAAAATATAGCATCAAAATTTAAAAACTGTTAAGGACCTTTGAAAACGAAATAAATTTTGGCAATATATATATATATATATATATATATATATATATATATATATATATATATATATATATATATATATATATATATATATATAGGTGGCTATGATCAAACACGTGTTATCAGTGATAAACAGTGCTTTTATAGACTCATTAGAACACCGAAATAGAAAAAGTATTTTAGTGCGGAAGTGGCAATATTTAGCAAAAATAAACTTTTCCGAACTTAGTGCAAAAAGTAGACTATCATTTTTAATTGTAACAAGTAGTTTTATTCGAAATGGTATTTTAATACAAAGTTAAATTATTTATAAAACATGCAGAACCTTAACTAGGGTTAAAATTGAAAACATCTGCAAATCGGCTTAGTTGTCATATTTTCATTTTTTTGACACGATTAAAGATATACAATATTACGTATTTAATACGTGTCGAATTTTTAGAGGAATTTCATATAAGTGTAAGTTGTTACTAACTCGCGAACCGCTCATCGACAAAAAAGAGCTGAATAAAATCATTAAAAAATCATCAATAATAAACTCTTATTGGCGAAAAAATTCAAAGTGGGTGACGTCTGGCGGCAGATTTGTGAACTAGAGGAACAAGGAAACGTTGCTAGTATACATTGAAATTATATTTGTTGTAAAAGAAAGTTAGATATATAGTGTATATTACATTTTCAGGTTTAAATAATGATCAGTAACTGCCATAGATACTGCTCAGTGCCACAATGGAGCAATTATAAGTCAAAAAGTGTAAGTTTACACTATATCCCAAGTAACAAAATATGATCTTGAAATTTTCTTCCCTTATAGTTTTGACGTCTCCAATCATTTCTATTTTTTTCTTTTTTAAAACAACATGGTAAAATTCTTCTAATAATAATAGCCAAACTATACTGTTTATCATCCTTTTTAAATAAGTTTTCCCCTTACTTTTTTCCAAATCTGTACAGTTTAGTTTTCTATTTCTGCTACTCTGTAATACACAAACCCATAAACAAATAAATTAATAGCATAATAATATTGATAACTTTTGTTGTAAAACAATAAATATAGTTTTGATTTTTACTATCCTGTTTATATACAACAAAATTGTAACAATATGTTTGCGTTTGCCTCTCAATTCTGCTCTACAACTAATGCCTCTATTCTGTACAAGTGCTCTGTAACACTGTATCTCTATAAGCTCTGTACGTTACAGAGCTCTGTAAATCGTTCTCCTAGAGCTGCAGTAACAGCTATTCTGTACTTGCTTCTATAATGTTCAACTATGTAACTTGTATTTACAGTGCAGCTAGTTTCATATTTGTTTGTAAAATTTCACATTTTAAGTTCAGTAGTGGTGGTGTACATTTGCAATCTTTTTAAAGAAGAAAAATGCACATAATGCAGATTTCATTGGAAATGTAAGTATAATTTTATGTTGTAAATGATTATTAAATATGTATAAATTTAACTTATATGGATAATTTATATAATATAACCTCAATGATTTGTGTCTTGTTTGTTTGCAGTAAAGAAAATGAAAAGAAAAAAAGGAAACAATCGCATAACACTACGAAATTCGTACCCTTGTTTTACTACATTCTTTTCATGGATTGTTGTAGGAAACTTTATATACATTGCATCATATGTCTTGTTAAAAGTGAACTTATTTCAGCAATTGCTCGGCTTACTGTTGTTTGACTTACACATGTAAAATTGTGTCCTCCAACTGGTTGTTGATATGATCCATTACTAAAGAAATATAGAGCGACTAACATCTGAAATTATTATGAGTATATATAATTTTGATAACAATTATTGTTAAATTCATTCTTATTATCCTCAAATGAAAAGGAATTCCTGTTAGTCTAGTCCGTCTAGTAACATGAACTTCTAGATTTTCAATTAATTCGAGAACCTTTGGTTAGTCGGAAACAATTGGTAAAATGAATATCACTCATTTCGAATGGATTATACATGTTTCTCAATATTCGTCGTTCAAGGCGCATATTATTTCTATGCATAAGAACAATAAATTGTAGGTTATCATATAAAAAAAAATAGTTCCTTAAAATAACCTTTCATGATCTTCGTTCAATAAAAGTAAATAAGTAATGGTATAATATTATTATCCATGTTATTTATAATATAACAATGCGTTAATATGAAACTGACAACAGAATTAACATGCGTACTTGAAACTGTTACGATTTATAGCGATATTTTTTTCGCTGTAAAGTTACAGTAATTTCTTACAGTACTGTAGCACCTACAGCGCATTTAAGAATGTACAGAATAGAATTTTTTCTACAGTCTTACATTTATCAAGGTTACAGTGTTTATAGAAGTGTACAGAATAGAGCCATAAATTTGCTTTCCAGTAATTTATATTCTCATTTAATAAAATTTCAATCATATTGAGGATCTCCACTTAAATGACTGGTTTTTAAACAAGATCCCAGTACTGTACCTGATCCATAATCTTTTATTCCTCAAAGCAATACATGGCCAGCCTTAAAAACTGCTTCGTCTTCCTTTATAGGACGTGCAGAAGCAATGTATTCAGAAATACCACTTAACTTTATGTTAATTTTCTCTATATCAAATACTTTGCACTTCGAAATGCATATTGCCAGCATTAAGGAATGATGGAACTCTCCTTATTCCTCCGCCATCTTGCTACCGTCCGGCCTGCCATCTATAGTTCAGTTTTTTCGCCATATGGGCGAAAAAATTCAAAGTGGGTGACGTCTGGTGGCAGATTTGTGAACTAGAGGAATAAGGAAACGTTGATAGCATACATTGAAACGTATGCAATTTTAACCAGGTTTAATTTATATTTGTTGTAAAAGAAAGTTAGATACATAGTGTATATTACATTTTGAGGTTTAAATAATGATCAGTAAATGCCATAGATACTGCTCAGTGCCGCAATGCAGTAATTACAAGTCAAAAAGTGTAAGTTTACACTATTCCAAATGACAAAATATAATATTGAAATTTTCTTTCCATATAGCTTTGACATCTCTAGTCGGTTCTATTTTCTCTTTTTTAAGACAGGATGGCGAAATTCTTCTAATTTTATAGCCAAACTATACTGTTTATCTTCCAAACCGGTACATCTTAATTTTTCTATTTCTTCTGCTCTGTAATCCACAAACCCATAAACAAATAAATTAATAGCATAATAATAAGGACAACTTTTGTTGTAAAACAATAAATATATAAATATAGTTTTGATTTTTACTAACCTGATTATATGCAACAAACTTGTAACAATATGTTTGCATTTGCCTCCCAATCCTGCTCTACAACTAAATTTTGCTGTCCAATAATTTATATTCTCATTTAATAAAATTTCAATCATATGAGAACCTCCACTCAAATGACTGGTTTTTAAACAAGAACCTAGTATTGTACCTGATCCATCATCTTTTTTTCCACAAAGCAATACATGTCCTGCCTTAAAAACTGCTTCGCCTTCCTTTATAGGACGTGCAGAAGTAATGTATTCAAAAATATCACCTAACTTTATGTTAATTTTCTCCATATTAAATACTTTGCACTGTGAAATGCATATTGCCAGCAATAGGGAATGAAAGAACTCTCCTTATTCCTCCGCCATCTTGCTACCGTTCAGCCTGCCATCAGTAGTTCAGTTTTTTCGCCAATACCTCCTATTTTGCAACAAACCATTCTGTCGTCGACTATATGCAGCTCACATGATTCCTCGATTCCAAAAGCGTAGTCGTCTGTATTTTCCCCATCGATGTTGCTCACCCCGGTTCTCCTCGTTTTAGCCGTTTTCTTCTTCCCGTCCTTCTTCTCTACACCTCTCGTCCTGCAAGCCTTTACGAAATGGTTTAACCCATTACACTTACTGCACCTTTTCCCTGTGGCCGGACACTTTGGATCCGTTCACAGACGACCGCTGTACCCAGAACGGTAACAACAATCTCCTTTGTTGGCCTGCTTCTCCTCTTGTGGCGTCCCCTTCTTCTCCTCCTGTTGTGAACACTTCTTTTTCTAACGTTGCTGCTAAATCGATGTCGCATTTTTCCAGGATTCTCCTCCTCGCTCTGCAGATGCACATCGTTCGATGATCTAGTCTCGGATTTCAACGTCTTCTTCTGCAAACTCGCATTTCTTTGCCTGTGCCCTCAGCCTTGAAATGATGTTCACTATGGGCTCGTCTTCATTTTGCTTCATTGACCGGAAAATATGGCGCTCGTACGTCTTGTTTATTCGTGGCTTGAAAAAGTTTTTTTAAACCTCTTTTGTCTTCTCATACACATTTTCATCTGCCTCTACGGCTTCAGCATTTGGGATTGAGTAAAACACATCTCGTAGCTCGAATCCGCCGTAGTGAAGTAGCACTGCCTTCTTTCTTTGATTGTCGTCCACGTTTTTTGTGATAAACAATAACTCGAGACCTCTCACCCAACGTTCCCACCGTGGGAAAATATTTCCATGTTCCACGTTTGGGTTGAATTTAGGGAATTTTCCATGTTCTTCCGCGTCCATACTTTTCTCGTCGCCAAATGTAGTACATGAGGGCTAATACAATAAATATAACGCAATTAGATGCTGTGTAATTTCAGTCTTTATTCTGCCACCGTTTTCCAGTTGCTAACTACCAATGCCACCTTGTGTTCATGCTCTTTAATAAATACAGGCCGTGTTACACTACACCTAACATATTTAAGGCCGGTTTACACCGTTAAATACCACACATGCAAATGAAAGGATCCTGCAAATAACATTAGGTACTGGCAAGAATAAATTAAATATTATCAATGTATATGCCCCTGATATGAGAAGAAAACCAGATGAACCGGCAGAATTCTATGAACAACTGCAGCAAGAAGTCTCACAGATACCGACCAGTCAAAAAATAATGATACTAGGCGACTTGAATCACAGTATACACAACATAATACTCTCTATACTGTGCTTGAATGCCAGACTTGGAGCCGAAATAATAGAAGGAATAAAACAAGAATTTAATGAAGAACATATAAAGAAGAATAAGAAGAATTAATAAATTGTTGCATACAGAACGAAATGAGAATCAACAACACATATTTTAAACACAAACCGGAACACAAAATCACATTCATTAACACCAGAGGAATGACATCGACAACTGCCTATGTGCTCTCCAACCGAGCTTTCTTGTAATTTACATAAAACACAGCTTATTATTTACTTGTTTTATTTTACGCAGTGAAAATACAACAAACAACAACGGACATTTTGCCTCTTATAAAATCAACGTGAAAAAAGTATTGCCGGAGTTAGTTAAAAAAAAGTAAAGAATTAAATACCAACACATGATAAAACAACTCCAAATATTACCAACCCCTTATTTGGATATCTACTAAGTCCCTGCTTCATGATACATTTTTTTCAATTTTTCATGGTTCAGAGCTTTAGTTAGCGAATATTCTACCATCTTTGTAGTAGATATATGACGAAATTCAAAGAGCCCTCCATTCTCGTAAACAGTGATGTCTGACATCAATATGTTTCGTTGTGGCTTGATACGGTTCAGAGCTAAGTTTCTTGCTTCGTGGTTGTCCGTGTACAATAAGTTGGGATGTTCAACTGACTTAGGTTCAAATTCTGCTGACAAACCTCTTAGCCACAATGCTTCTTGACTTGCAGCAAACATCGCCATATATTCGGCCTCTGTGGAGGAAAGGGCTATTGTTGGCTGTCTTTTTGTATTCCATAAGATTGGAGCTCCACATTTTAAAAATATGTATCCTGTTACAGATCTTCTTTCATCTAGATCGCTTGCCCAATCTGCATCACAATATCCTACAATTGG
The DNA here is from genome assembly GCA_963082715.1 of Harpalus rubripes. NCBI lineage: Eukaryota > Metazoa > Arthropoda > Insecta > Coleoptera > Carabidae > Harpalus > Harpalus rubripes. Next base: position 33,057,041 of record OY720449.1, on the reverse strand, counting down.
TGAAGGTTTATTACCATCAAACTCCAAATTCATGTCTAAAGTTCCTTTAATGTAGCGGAAAATACCTTTAACTGCTGCCCACGGTGTAGTATCTATAGGTGAGAGCACGAGATGCGTTGACATGGCTAAGTAACTGGGAAACAAAATGGTGCTAACGCGACCCGTTACCATTTGACAGAAAATGTTTTGCTACAAGATGCACAACAGGGTATGGATCAAATAAAAAGAAATATAGTCTTTTTAAGGTGCCAAAATGTACAATTTTGCGGTAGCCAGCTACATTATAACCACAGAAACAGGTACTAAGATAAATTTCTGATTAAAAGGTGTCAATGTCAAGTGAATTTGATATACGTTGTTTTTTGTTTTATAATTTTACTGGAAATATAGAAACGTTTCTGTATGGAATTTGTACAAAATACATACATAGAACTGACAAAAGATAAAAGGTAATGATTGAAAGTATAGAATATTATGCGTTATATATGAATAATTTAATATTTTAAATATTTTGTGTAAAAACCGGGTCGCAACAAAACCTGACATCTAGCGGCATGTTGTATGAACTAGCCCAGTTAGTTGGCCATTCTTCGTAATGGATTGGAATACGTCGTGCTCTCACCTATAGATACTAGTGATACTACACCGTGCAACCGTGCTGCTGCCCAATGAGCAGTTCCAAGATTCTGATTGTATCTATTGACACAGCTGATGACATATGAAATATCTGGTTTCGATACTTGAGCGGCAAAAAGAAGACTACCAACGGCTTCTTGGTATGTCACATTCTTCATTTTTTCTAAATCTTCTTCGATAATTTTTCATTTGTATTTGTTGAAATTGAACAATATAAGCCGACATCCAGTAGTCTGTATAGAGTAACGATGGTAATATGTTGTTATGTAAAGTCATTTATGATTTTGATTTGTAAAACATTTTTTTGGTTCAATTAAACTATTTTTGTAGTTTTCTACTAAACGTTTATTTAAATGCTCTATAGTTAGATAAATCTAACAGGCTATGGGCCCAGCACGGTTGTAACTGAATAGAGTGGAAAGTTTAAAAACGTTAATACATAGTGTGTACCTTTTACTTGTATTTGTTGTGAATGTTTTGAATTAAAATGGATTTTAAAACGCAAATAGAAAAACTAAAAGGTGCTGAAAATTGGACCAGATGGAAGAGACAGATAGAATTGGTTTTACGACATCATGATGTGCTTGACATTGTCACTAGTGATCAGACCCCGCCAGATCTTCCAGAAGAGGACGGGGCTGAGGTACGTAATGCACAAACAGCTTATTTGAAAAATGATGCATTAGCACAACTTATTCTTGTTGGGAGCATGAACGACGCCAATGTGGAGCTGACGGCTACGTGTGACTCAGCGAAGGCAACTTGGGACAAGCTATTGTCCATCTACGAGCAGAGTTCTGGTCAGCGCCTCGATAGATTAATGGAGCAATTTTTCTCTAACGGAAAGGTTCCACAGGAAGATATTGCAACACATATAGCAAGACTTCAAAGAAATTTTAGAGAATTAAATGACGAACTACGACGACTAGTAAAAAGCGAGTTACATGATTTACTACTGATGAGTCGCATTTTGTCAACACTATACCTGCAGAATATTTCGAATTCAAGAGTGTTTGGGAATCCGTGCCTGTAGAAGAGAGAACTGTCAATAAATTAATAGAACGGTTGCGACTAATTGAAATGCGTTTGCCAGTGAAGAAAGATGATTCATTAGCGTTTGTTGCAAAATCTAGGCCGAAAAGGAAGGAAAAAGGCGATTGGAACAAAAATAAGAAATTTGACAAGCGAAACGAAAATGCTACAAATGTCATAAATTTGAATTGTACGAATTGTCGGGAGACGAATAAAAAGAGGCTTGTATGCTCTGGAAATGCGTGTACGTATACCAGAAACAGCGGCGGATATCAACATTGCGTCTACTGCAGATACTCTACAGTTATGGCATGAAAGGTTGTGCCACCAAAATAAGCGTCATGTGATAAATTGTGTAAAGCAGCCTGAAATAAACATCGATGTTGATAGTGATGAAGAGTTCTGTGAAGATTGTGTAATGGGAAAACAACATAGAAGAAGTTTCGGTACGAGAAACAATCGGCCTGTACAAGTAGGTGAGCTTATTCATGCGGACATCTGCGGGCCGATGCAAGAAAAATCCATAGGAGGCTCAAAATATTTCGCGTGCTTCAAAGATGACTTATCGAAATGTCGAAGAGTATTTTTCTTGAAAAATAAGAATGAAGTCGTGAAATGTATCGAAACTATTGAATCGCGTGCGTTTCCAGAAATTAAGAAGCCTGGTAGGTTTAGTTGAACTATGACATGAAGCACTTTAAATTGTTTTTATGTAATACCGGTTTATTTTGAGAGGAAGTGTTGAAATTGAACGAAATAAGCCGACATCCAGTAGTCTGTATAGGGTACGTTCGGCATTGAAATCTACGGATTGCTCAGAGCTCATAGGTCACGTGACGGATTTCACAGATGTTATAGGTCTTTCCATCTGAAGAGACACCTGGCCTGCGCGTAGAAGTGGTGCTTATATGATATACTACACAACCTACCAAAGTGGTGCGAGCACTGAAGTGCCTATATTGCACTCCATCCGTTAAATACACTGTATATACGCTATTTCATTCATAAATGAACAGTTTTTAGTTTTTTTTCTAAATGTAAACGTTATTAAAATATTCATAAATTTTAATTTTAATTATGTCACTGACAGTACTATTTAAATATTCATGAAAATGCAAAAAAAATTGAAAACTATTTAAAAAATCGGTTTCGCCTTGTCATTTCGTCAATTGCCTAGTTTATCCTGATAGTTTTAATCCGCTTGAAAATGCTTTGAATCGACCCGATTGAAGTTAGCGTTTTGAAATGATCGGAATAAACTCATTTTCAACCGGATTGAAATTTTCAACTCGACTCTAAAATACAAATGGGTTGAGCTTATTCGACCGGATTGACTTATCATTCGTAACCTTTTATTTTAAAAATATGTGTGTAATGTCATTACTGGTTCTTTTTCCATTTTCGATTATATTTATCCGCAAAAATCAATTCGCCAACGCTTTCGATCGAGTTCAAATAGGGTTCACTCAACCCGCTATAACAAGAGCGAGATAAACGGTAGAGAGTTAACCTCGAAATTCGACCGGGTTGAAACTATCGGTATAAACTTAGTAGATGGAACACCTCTATGGCAGTAAATCTGCAACTTTTACTCCTTTTTAAACAAATAAGTATTATATTAAACATTTAAAGGTCTGTGCTATTTCGCCATATATCCGCTTAATATGTTTTTATATTATGTATTACAAACAAATAAGAAAAAGTAACAAAACGAGTAGGTCAAATGTCAAAATGCAGAACTGAGCGCGATGTCAACATCAGAATGAGGAAAACTGAAACTGATGTTACGCAGAAGAGAGAGTAGCATAGTATTCCTTGTTACTCATATTTTCCTCTCTTTCTAAGACGCAAATGCGTACTTCGCGCAGGTGTCTCTTCAGATGGAAAGACCTCTAATGCTAATGCCGAACGCTCCAGATTCATATGTTAAGCGGGAAATTATAATACACAAATATGCAACTAGGAACAGGAATAGTACAGGAGTAAAACGCGTATTAATGAATTAATAGTTTTTCACAAGTGTTAAAATATTATATTTTTATAAGTTTTCTTAGTAGGTAAAAATGAAATTACGCTTCACCGTACAAGCTTTATGAAAAAGGTTATATGAATATTGAGTAATTTGTACAAAATATTGTTTCTAACTTCCCTGTATTCTACATCTTTATGTTCATTTTCAACATGTTTTTGTAATGTTTCTATAAAACATGCTTTAACTGTAAATGAACATAAAGGACATGTAAATAAATTGTTGTTCATATTTAAAACTTTTTGCTATAAATGAGTCAAAATATCTTAGAACTATTAGGCGAAAGCACGGTACAGAATTCTGAGAACTAGCCTCCGCCGGTTTAAGTTCTGAGTTGCTAGTTTTTACGGGGAAATGAAATTTTTAAATGACAGTTGAGTTAAACGCTTATACGCATGCTCAGATTTGAGAGCTCCGTGTGCTCGGCGCTTGGTCACCGAGCACACAGAGCGAGCTCAATATGCTTAGCGAGTTTAATGCCGAACGCTACAGATCGCTCTAATATCAATGCCGAACGCAATCGAAGGCTCTGAGCGCTCAAAATGTTAATGCCGAACGTACCCATAGAGTAACTATGGTAATATGTTATGTAATGTCACTTATGATTTTGATTTGTAAAACATTTTTTTGATTCAATTAAACTATTTTTCTGGTTTTCTACTAAACGTTTATTTAAATGCTCTATAGTTAGATAAATCTAACAGTATTCATAGGCGTAGACACAGGGTAGCATTCGTCCATATTAAAACGTTTAAGAATTTGTTCTAAATATGACCGCTGATTAATCCAAATTTTCTTTTCTTCCCTGTTTCTTATCATTTGAAATCCTAAGACAAATTTAGCTTCACCAACATCTGTTAGTTTCAAAGTTCTGGCTAACGGGGATTTCACTTGTTCTTTCGCTTCCTTGTTATTCGAAAAGATTAGTAAATCATCTACCCAAACTGCTATAAACATTATTTCATTATCCGTTCGTTTGATTGACAGCCTGGCTGTGTAGACGTATATTTTTCAGTCTTCATTTATCTACATATTTTGCTAGTTTTTTTCTGTGTTATAATTTTGATTTTGTTACCATTGCGTTACGCATTTTGTGATCTCTGTTCGTGTGTATTCTGTTTCTTCACTTGGTTTCTCAGGGGTGAGTTTCTTTGAATTCTTTTATATTTATGTGTTATTTTTTCTATTTCTGACAGCGTGGTTGAGCAGTTTGTTTATTCCTGTTTAGTTAAGTTGCAGGTTCAGTCTTATTTATTTAAGTCATATACTGGGTGCTTGGTAACTTTTTATACTGGGTGTTTTTTGTTCTTTTTGTCTTTTATTTATTTATTGCGCACAACTTAATATTCTTCTCCCAGTATTCTTGTCGCTTTTACTTACTGCAATGGATATTATGTGTTTCTGTTGTGGTAAGAAAACTGCCGAACATCGACTCATAACTTGCTCAGTATGCTTAAAGTCTCATTGTATAGCTTGTGTTGATGACATATCTGCTGATGATGCAAGGAAAATACGTTTAGGAACCTCTGGGCTAAAATGGACCTGTCTAGGTTGTAGAAATCTATCTAATGATATCGACAGCCTCAGAGCAGCTCTGAAAAGCTTACAGGATGATATCGCGGAGCTCAAAAATTCTCTTACAAGTGATACTGCATCTCAGTCTCCCATAGTTTTTGAAGAAATTATTCAAGAGGTAGTTGAACGTGAAAAACTTTCACGTAATGTTATGATCTTTGGTCTAATTGAGAACAAGTCACTTTCAAAACAACAACAATTGGAAAGTGATAATGAAACTGCTAAGAATCTGTTGAAAGACTTAGGTGTAAATACCAATATAGTTCGGCTCACCCGTATGGGTCGCTTTGATGTTTCTACAACTACCTCTCGTCCACTTAAATTGTTTCTGCCTTCGTCCACTGAAGTCACTAATTCCATAAAAAATGTTAACAAATTAAAGACTATTAATAATAATATTTCTATCTCTAGAGACAGAACGCCAAGGCAAATTCAATTTTATAAATCAGTCAAGATGGAGCTAAACAAAAGATTGACTGATGGTGAAACTAATCTTCATATTAAATATGTAAATGGAACACCTAAGATAGTAAATTCGGAAAACTAAAATTGCCCAACAATAATCCAGTTTCTTATTTATCTTTGTATTATCAAAATACACGGGGACTTAATTCTAAATGTCATTTGTTCTATGTAAACTGTTGTTCATTCTCTGCGGACATAATTTTATTGTCTGAAACGTGGCTTAATGTATCTGTCAATAATGCTGAATTGTTTACATCTAATTATAATATCATTCGTTGTGATAGAGACTTTTCTCTCGTTGAACGTCAAACTGGTGGTGGAGTTCTCATAGCATTGGCTGATCATATTCAGTTTAATACCCTTGATACGTCTCACTTAAAAGCCCTTGCACCACTAATCGACATTGCTATATGTAAATGTTTTGTAGGTAGTTGTAATTTTCTTCTTTGTCTTATCTATATCCCGCCTGATATAACTGCTAATATTCTTGAAACCTTTATTGATGCTCTAGAAGTTTTCCTGATTAATGAAAATGTTATATTAGTAGGTGATTTCAATGTACCGAATCTTGACAATACATCAATCAATTGTAATAAATCTACTATTATTCGCAACTTTTGTAATACTTTAGATCTCAAACAATGGAATAATATTTTAAACGCAAAAGGTAATAAACTTGATCTCATTCTCTCTAATTTGCCTGGTGATATTGATATTATTAGATCTCATGCTCCAATAGTTCCTGAAGATGTTTATCATCCTGCACTAACAGTAAACTTACCTATCTTGTCATCTGTCAAGCCAGCAAAATTTCCATCTGCAAACAATGTTCGCTACAATTTTAGGAGAGCCAATTTTTACGAGCTCTATGATAATATATGTTCCGTAGATTAGTCAGTTTTAAATTCTTATGAATATGTTAATGATGCTCTTGTAATGTTTTATAACATACTTAATTCTACGCCGGATATTTCCGTACCGAAATTTAAATATTGTGAAAATAAATATCCGCCGTGGTTTACAGCAGAAATAAAATATAACATTAAAACTAATGAATATCATAGGAAGAAATGGGTAAAATATAAGAAGCAATACCATCTTAATCAATTTCAAAGACTAAGACATTTAATCAAGCCTCAAATTCAAAAAGCATATAATTCTTATCAACGTACTGCTGAAGCCAATATTAAATCTAACCCAGCTGATTTCTGGAAATATGTTCACCTAAAGCAAGGTACTACACGTATTCCAGGGAAACTACGTGATGACATGAACGAATTTGATTCTCCTCAAAAAATTGTTGATGCATTCGCCATGTATTTTTCCAGTTTTTTTTCAGCCAATTCTGCACAAGCCTCTCCCAATAAAATTAAATTCATCCTTCTTTTAATATTGACAGAATTAGTAAAGAGGAACTTATTTCACTCATGGCATCATTTTCCAATAAATTCACTGCTGGTGATGACCAGATACCAAGCTTTCTGGTCAAAGATATGAGGTTTATCCTGGCTAAACCCCTCTCAATTATTATTAACTTAGCAATCCAAACCTGTACTTATCCTACACTTTGGAAAAGGACGAGAATTATACCTGTTTTCAAAAAGAATGCCAAATTTATTATTAAAAATTACCGCCCCATACCGTTACTAAGTAATTTTGGGAAGCTTCTGGAAATGATAATTTACAAATCCATATATAGTAATACGAGATCTCTAATTTCTCCAGTCCAGCATGGCTTCATGAAAGGGCGATCGACTACTACAAATCTTGCTTCCTTTTCACAGTATGTATCCAAAGTCATAGATGCTCGTGGACAGGTGGATGTTATTTATACAGATTTTTCCCGTGTCTTTGATTCCATAGATCATTGGCTCTTGCTGGATAAAATTAGTGCCTTTGTTGCTTCTCCATCTCTTCTGAAAATTTTAGGTTCGTACCTTGATGGCCGTGTGTGTTACGTCTATTATAATGGCTTTACGTCCTCGGAATTTTTGGCAACGTCAGGTGTCCCACAAGGATCCAATCTAGGCCCTCTTCTATTTTTATTATTCATCAATGATCTTCTTGAATCTTTAACCTGTCCTTCACTGGCATATGCTGATGATATTAAGTTGTACTCTACAATATCCACTGTCCAAGACGATCAACTTCTTCAGTTCAATATTGATATTTAGCACTATGGTGCGAAACTAATAAGCTATTCCTAAATGTTGACAAATGTTGTTCTGTGTCATACACACGCCGGATCAATCGGTTTGATTATATATATATACACAATTTCAGGAACTTTACTCGAGCGCAAATCCACCTTCAAGGATTGACAATCAATGCTTATCAGATATTATCTGTGTACGTATTCAAATATTTCATTTTTGTTTTTATATAGTAGTTACATATTGCCCGCCACCTGTCTCGTTACTGCAGTATGATCTGTTGTACGAATGTCTTGAGTCATGTTTGTTTTTGCAAAACAGTAATTACATCATATTAGGAGACCTAAATATACCAGACCTATATAATTTTCATGAAAACGGCTATTTCAACAATATCATTTCTAGATTCGAGCACTTTTGCAATTTCCTTAATGCAGATCAATTAAATCGAGTTTTAAATTGCGATAATCGAATACTTGATGTAATTGTGTCAAATATTAGTACTATAACTGTATCACGTTCTGATGATACCTTTGTTCCTGAAGATAAGTACCACCCAGCATTAACAGTAACTTTCCCTCTTGACTCTACGTGTTCATCCCATCAGAAAAACTGCACATTTAGTGAAAATCGGACATTTAATTTTCGTAGAGCGGATTTCACTAAACTATATCAAGAATTATCAAAAATTGATTGGGATATTCTAAACAAGAGAAAAGTTGATGATGCTTTCGAAAAATTCTATGAAATTTTTAATAAAATATTATTTGATTGTGTCCCCTTTACTAAGAATAATAAATCCTCATATCCACCATGGTTCACGAAAGAGATAATATCTGACATTAAAACCAAAGACTATTTTCATAAAATGTACAAGAAAACAAATCAAATTTTTTATTACAATAAATTTAAACAAATCCGAGCTGATATTAAAAAATCTGTTTCACTATCTCATAAGAAATATTTGGCTGATATCCAGTCGAATGTGTGCGTAAATCCTAAAGAATTTTGGAAATTTATAAATACAAAACAACGTAAGTCACGTATTCCTGGATTGATGCATTTAAACGATGAATCTTTTGATACAACTCCTAAGATTGTAAATGCTTTTTCGAATTTTTTTTCAAGTGTATATGAGATAGACAACAATACTGATTTATTAGAGGATGATGAATTTAATTTACGCGAATCATTTTCTTTAACTAACATATCTAAAAGTGACATACTTAATGCCATACAGGAACTAAAATCCTCACGTTCTGTTGGCCCTGATAACATACCAGCATATATTTTGAAAGCATGTTCAGATATACTAGTTGAACCATTTTTTATTTTATTTAACTTGGCACTGTCGCAGAATACATTTCCCTCCAGACTGAAAGTTACTAGAATTTGTCCAGTTTTTAAAGCAGGTGATGTTTCAGATATCTCGAATTACCGACCAATTGCTATTTTGTCGAACATTGCAAAAGTATTTGAAAAAATTATTTATAAGTACATGTACGCGGATGTAAACAAGTACATTTCGGATCATCAACACGGTTTTATTAGTGGCCGATCCACTACCACAAACTTAATCAACTTTACAGATTTTACTTTAAATTCTCTTCGAGATCACAATCAGATCGATGTCATATATACGGATTTTGCAAAGGCGTTCGATAAAATAAATCATAATGTTTTATTACACAAATTAAGGACTAATTTTAATTTCTCAAATGATATTGTTCAGTTTATAGCTTCCTATCTTCTTAATCGTCAATTGTCAGTTCATTATAATAATTATAAGTCAGATGCATTCTTAGCCACATCTGGGGTACCACAGGGGTCAAATTTAGGGCCACTGCTGTTCTTGCTATTCATAAATGATGTTACCGAAGTAGTCCCCAATTCCCACATACTATTATATGCTGATGATATAAAACTATACAAAATTGTTGATAAATATGATGATTGCTTAAATCTTCAATCGGACATTAACAGCATTCTAAATTGGTCTTTTAACTCCAAACTATTATTTAATTATAATAAATGTAAAATCATGACGTACAGTGTTAAACAACGTCCAATTCAGTATGACTATAATATGGATAATGTAACGTTACAAAGAGTATCGCAAATAACTGACTTGGGTGTCATTTTTGATAACAAATGTTCATTTCATTCTCATATTAATCAGTTAATTAGTTCTTCACATCGTATACTTGGATTTGTTATTAGAAACACACGACCATTTCAGTGCATCACTGCTATAATATCATTATATTATGCATATGTGCGATCTAAGTTAGAATACTGTTCACTGATTTGGAACCCCATTTACAAAAAATACATTGTTGCCCTAGAATCCATTCAAAAAAAAGTTATTCGTTATTGTTTTTTTAAGTATTATGGATTTTATCCGCCCTACAATTTTAATTATGACAATGCGTTACATGAACTTAAGATAATTTCTTTAGAAAATAGAAGGACTATGTCTTCATGTATTTTTTTGTATAAAGTCATAAACCATATAATCGACGATAACACTGTACTGGCCTGCTTAAACTTTCGACTAACCCGTTCCAGAAACAAATCCGTATTTTGTTATACTACACCTAGGACAAATTATGAACTACAATCTCCTGTTAGACAGCTATGTATAAACCTTAACGATATTCTAGAAAAATTAAATAATATAGATATATTTTGTGATCCACTTTCTAAATTCAAGACAACTCTAATTCAATATTTCTTACGAAACTAGAATTTAGATATTCATATTTGTGTATATGTATTGATGTATTATTTTTTGTCTCTCGTTCGATATCAATTATGTTTATTCTTTGTTATAATTCCTGTGTAATTGGGATTAATTTCCTGTTGAGTGAATTCTAAAATAAATAAATAAATAAATAAATTTGGGAGTTACATTTAGTCCTAATTTCACTTTCTCAGAGCATATAAAAAGTGTATGTATCTCTGCTAGCAAAACATTAGGTTTTTTAATGCGTATATCGAGAATGTTCACTGATCCTGCTGTTTTGTGTCAGCAAACTTGAATATGACATTTTAGTTTGGTATCCTTATTACGCCTTTCATAATATAGCTCTAGATAGAATTCAACGCAGATTCTTGAAATTTCTATCCTATAAGCAGGATGGAATCTATCCGGTCAGAGGCGTTGACCAGGATTCTCTGATTCAACGTCATAAAATAACACCACTATCTACAAGAAGAGATATGATTTGTGCTAAATTTTTATGGATGCTGTTGCACAATAAAATTGATGACTCTTTTTTATTATCACGTGTGCCTATTCATGTTCCTAGGTTAGAATCCAGGTATTCCCGGACTTTCCACTTACCACCAGCGCGCACTGATGTACTGTCGCGGTCGCCAATCCACATCATGTGTAACATTGCGGAGACCAAGTATGAGGATATATTCCTATAATGTTCTTTGATTTATTTTGTCTGTGAACTTCTACACAGTATATATTTTCTATTTTTTTTTGTTTTGTTTTGTACCCTACATTTAGTTTTCTTTATTCATATTATTTGTTTGTATGTTACATTAAATGTATTTATATATTATATTTTAGCCCTGTAACTGGATTCTGTTGGGCAATAAAGTTTATTATTATAGTGTCAGTCGCTCGTGCATCAAAATTTTGGTGAGGCATGCGATATTTTTTTTTCATTCAAGGTCAAATGCCTTATAATTGAAAGTTATATTTTTTAAGGGATGTGCAGCTGCATGTTTTTCCCCTTTCATGTACAAAAATAAATTGCTAGACCACAAAACATTTCTTACACCTTCGAATTAAAATTTTGAATATTATTTTTCTTGCACTATCAATTGCGGTAGAAATATTTTGCTTCCTTAAAAGTACTAATTTACAAGTTGAAGCAATGTGATCTTTACGTATGTTAGTAGTACTAGTAAAAAGTATGCACGGCCAACAAAATAATTTATTAAGTACTTTACTGCCGACAAGCCAGTTATATTTATCAAAGCAGGTGTTAGTTGCATCTTGCCTCCTTCTCCAATATTTATTAATGATGTACTAAGATCAGAACAAAGCAGAGATGATCTGTTTGTTTTAATACTTTGATAAACAGTTTATCTTCATAAAACAGTCGATGGAATGGATTTTTGTTAATTAAAAAAATAATATCATCAGAATTATTCCTTATATTATTATCATTTAATTCGAAGTTCTTATCTTTTAAAGTCCCAGTCGAAGCCATTACACTTGTTTTGTTTTCAACTAAAATTCAAAATACAAAAACCCTACGTAGGTAAACTATAAAAACTACGAGAAAAATAAAAGTATTAAATACTTACTCCCACACGTATCAAAGTCGCAAACCAGGGCCTATTATAATAAAAATGCTAGACTGATTATGTTATGTTTATGGCGTTAATATTATTTAATCTGGCTTGCAACATGTACAGTAGATGTCGTGAACTTATTTACAAAATTTGTCAGCATGCCGCGTTTGATTGTATTCACGTACGGTCTCAGCCTCTATAGGGCCGTTTGGAAAGTAAAGTAACTATCTTTTATCCTCTCATTGCATTTTGTATTTGAAGCACTGCCTCGAACAGCGCTGTCTAGCGCACGTATGAATGAAAGCCGTATCAAAAACATTAAGCAATATTAAACATTACACTACTCATTTCGAGAAGTACTTCAAAGGGTGTAAATTAGGTGAACTGCATTACAGATTATTTATGGTGGTGGCTTAAATTATTCTTTTGATATTTATAAAGACAAGAATAAGTTGAAATTTAATTTACATACTACTTTACATTATTTACAGATTTATTTCTTTTCTGGTGCGGCACTGCCTCACCTGCCTACCCTGACAAGCCGCCACTGTATAGTATACACAACTATCAAAACGAGATTGTTGAAAACCAATGTTTTTCAAACAAGAATCTAATTTGGCGTTCCACACTCGACTGGCTTGTTTGAGGCCATACAAACTTTTTCGCAGCCGACAAACTTCATTTGACTGTTGATATCCAGGAGGTTGCAGCATATATATTTCTTCGGCGAGGTCTCCTTGAAGAAATGCTGCCACAGCGTCCATTTGGTTGATATCTAAGTCCAGTTCAGCTGCTAGTGATAACAAATATCTTATGGAACTGTAGCGTACAACCGGTGAGAATATTTCCTCAAAATCCATCCCTTTTCTCTGAGCACAGCCCTTAACTACAAGTCGAGCCTTATGCTTGACAATTTTTCCATTGGCATCTCTCTTTGTCCGAAAATACCCATTTGCAATCCAAGGGTTTTTTGTTTGGAGGAAGGTCTACCAATTCCCAAGTATTGTTTTGGAGTTGAAATTTAATTTCGTGATCCATCGCTTTTTTCCACAACTTCTTGTCAGAGCGATACATTACTTCTTCTGCAGTCACAGGATCAGATAATTCACTGCCAAAAATGCTGAATAAGTCACAAAATCTTCTAGAGCTTTAGGCTTTTTTCGTTGTCTTGGTAATCTTGGCCGATCATTTCCAACTTCTGCTCTGCAACTGGTTCATAGTTAGGATCAGTGGATTCATCATCAGATTCAATTTCTAAACTATCATGTTCATCTTGAGATGTTATACTACTCTGGTCAGTATTGTATTCATATGTGTCAGTGTTTAAACTTTGATTGATGTCTTTTTCATCCAAATGCTCATCAAAAATTGTTTCTTTTTCATCAACCGGAAAATAAAATTTATCTGATTTTTGATGCGATTTATTTAACAGAGTACTTCCTTTCTCTGTTTCTGAAAAAATTACGTCCCTGGATAAGAAGACCCGCTGTTTGACAGGATCATAAAGTCTGTAAGCTTTAAACTCTAAGCAGTATCCTACAAATATACTTGGAGTTGATTTGTTTCTCAGAAGGTACGTGACCGTAAGCTTTACAGCCAAATATCTTTAAATGTGCAAGTGTTGGCTTTTTTCTTGACCAAATTTCCTCAGGAGTTTTAGCAGTGGACTTACTTGGAAAACGGTTGAGCAAATAAATTGAAGTGTTCACCGCTTCAGCCCAACAAACATTAGGTAATTCAGATTCCATCAGCAAACATCGAGCTCGGTCCATTATAGATCGGTTTAGCCGCTCAGTTTTCCCATTTTGTTGCGGTGTGTACGAACAAGTAGTTTGATGTAAGATACCTGCAGTATTAAGCAAATTAGTTAGCTTTTTGTTTGCAATATTCGCCTCCATTGTCCGTACGCAATATTTTAATTTTACGTCCCGTCTGATTTTCCACAAAGTTCTTAAAAGTTTCAAAACATTCCGGTACTTCAGACTTTGATTTTAAGAAGAAGACAAATGATTTATGACTGTAATCATCTAAGAACGTCAAAATATATTTCGATCCAGCAAGTGAGCTTACTTCTATCGTTCCAACTAGATCACAGTGTACAAGTTCTAATAAAGCATTTGTTTTTGAACTACTTGATTCAAATGGTAAACGGTGACTTTTACCAATTGCACAAGTTTCACAAAATTCGGATGCTTTTGACTTAGAAAATTTTATTCCGTCTACTAATCCATTGTTTAATTTCTTTAAACTTTCAAAATTTAAATGCGCCAATCGCTTATGCCAGAGATTTTGATCATTGCATTGAGCAGACATGACTAAACCATCAGTGAGAGGTACATCTAATTTAAATAGGTTATTCACAAGAGTGGTGGTAGCAATGAGATCACGTTGTTTGTTAAAAACTTTAGCTCCATTTGAATCAAAAGTTACAGAATTGCCTTTACTATTGACTAACTGAGAGTAAGTTTACTCTTAGCTCAGGAATAAAGTAAACATTAATACGTTTACATCGGATTCTGTACCAGAAATGCTTACTGGAATGTTCAAATCTCCCAATGTATCCACCACCATCTTCTCATTGTTTGCTGTCGTGATATTTAATTGGGCTGCTTTCCTTACATTTTTCAACACAGAACTGTCCGTGATTAGATGCGCAGATGCTCCTGAATCTACAAACCATTCATTACTTGCCTGAGATTATATGGAGAACGCAGCAAATAAAGAATTATCAGCCTTATTCTTCTTGTTGTTATGCTTTGCTTCGTCTCGTCATTGCTTGTTTGACAATTCTTTGCTAAGTGACCATAACCATTGTACTGGTAACAAAGAGGTCCTTTTCCATTCCGCCATTTTGGTTGTGTTGACCTCTGATCATTGCTACTACCTTGGTTACTCTTGTATTTTATTTGTTTGATTTGAATGATGAACCATAACCATACATAGCTACATCTTTTGACTTGCCTTGTTTTGTTTTAATAGAGTCAACTGTTACCTTCACACCTGAACTTTCAATTCCCATAATCATAGTTTCGTATTTGTCTGGAAGCCCTGCAAGTAATATCGTTCCAACCCATTCGTCACTAACAGTTAGGCCAATATTGGATAATTTATGAGCAATTTGAATTATCTTATTAACGTAATCTTCAACAGACTCACATTTTGCAAGTGTTGTAGTGATCAATGTTCTCAACAAGCCTTCTCGCCTTGTTAATCCGCTATCCTGAAAAGCATTTTCCAGATTGTCCCATGCGCCTTTGGCCGTTTCAGTAGATTGCACATGTACGAAATTTAACGGATCTATCAGGAGGATTAACTTTGACCTACATTTTTTGTCCTTTTTTTACGTCTTTTTCTGTACCCAGCACACAATCCCTTAGTTCCATATCTTCAAGATAAGCCTGAACAGCGAATTTCCATGCGTCATAATTTTCACGGCCCTTTAGCCTTTTAATAGGTGGGTAATGAAACGACGCCATCATTGGAAAAATTTCGTTAAAGTGTTTGCTTACTTCTTGTGTTTGGACAATCCTGAGCTATTCTGGACTATCCTGGAGGCAGTGGCGGTGCGTCAGATGAGGCAGGTGATGCCAGGCCTCACCTCTTAAATTCAAAACATTTGTAAAATTTTATTTTTCATTTAAAATGTATTGAAGTAATACAAATCTACAAAATTTGAACTCATAAACAATTATTGTTACTATAATATGGCAAATAACCATGCAAATAGTGTTATTTTCACGCGAATTTACACATAGAGGCCAAATTATACTGTCCTCATGGACAATAATAGCGCAATACATAAGTGCGAGTGAGACTGAACGATTTTACCCTCCCTACGCTCTACATCTACACTACTGCAGACGAGCCAGCGGGCCAACGATCCAAGCGATGAGTTGGCCTCTCTCCTTCCGAGCAGAGGGCGCGTAAGCGCTTAGAACAGAAAATGCTTGTTTCAAACAAATATATTTGTATTATTTTCAATTAGTTTTTGTAAAAACGGTTTAATAATTACTATTTATGGGATTGCATGAAACATACGAATACTTTTACATAGCCCTCTTCAAATCACGACTTATGCTTGTTTCGACTCCGCAAATCTAGTCCATGAAGTTGGCGCGTACCGAAATGCTCAAATCTTGACTTATGCACCGTTCGGCAAAGATGGCTGACAATCCGTAATGGTTCGTTCGTTTGCTCCTGAAGATTTCATTTTGATCCTGTCTAGTAACTTTTATTATTTTCAAAAGTGAAAAATTATAATTTTGAAAATGAATGATTAATAATTGATATAAATATATCTACTTAACAATAATTAATATAATATATAAAATAAAAGAATATCAGTTAACATTAACAACCCTGTTAGGTATATGAATTTAATAAACATTGTTGGTAAGTGATTAAATTTATCATTCTGAATTTCAATTACTATTTGTATTTATAAATATTTAGCATTCAATATATTACTTATTTCGGGTAGGGTCAGAGTGTAGGAAAATTCAAATATCACTTTATTCATATATCAACTTACAAAACATAGTAATGGATAAAATTCGAAAAAAATAACATTGCCTTATTCAAATAACTACTTATGCATTTCTCGAATCGTCAAATCTCAAAAAACTACCACTATGAAGTCTGCGCGCATTTATATATTCGTTTCTGGTTGTTCACTACTGCTTTATTGCGGTACAGTTTAGTAATATTTGATTTTATAATTATATTTAAATTTGAATTACAAATATATGAGAATGTTAATATATTTGTTGTGACAATTCAAAAATAATCAAATACATATTTTATATTTGCAAATGATATATACATATTTTGTTTTGTTCGTTAATAATAATAGTCTAATTTCTAATATTAATGCTACTTAACTGTAGATATATAAAAACAATAACCATTTTATAATATAATTATAGAAAGGCCATAAAAAGGCTAAATATAAAATATAAAGAAGATAAAATGAAATGTATGGGAAAAATAGAATCACTTTTAGAATAAACTAAATACATATATTTGTTATTTTGTAATTATATTTTTTGAACAGGTTTGTTTAAACATGTACCTACCATAAGTAGTAATACAGACATAATGGCTGGTACCACAAGCCCTGTTTTAAGAAATGTCAAATTCAAAGTTTAATTTTACCCTTATGTTTTAAGAACGATTTTTTAAAATATTTGTTTGAATACAAACTATGTTTTGCATTAAAATCATATTTTGATAACTTTGATATTATTTATTAGTATTATAAGTAATGATATTTGATATTTATTAAAACAGCGGTTTAGTTAAAACAGGGCTTGTGGTACCAGCCAATACGATGGTAATTTATATTCACAATGTTTTACTGTTTTTACATTTTTCTATACAGGGTGTTAATGAATACTTGTTACAAATTTATAAGAGTATGTAGGGGATGCAAAATAGACTAACTTTTACTAATAAACTCATATCCGGAAACGCACCGTTTTCGAGCTACAGGCTCTTAAAAGAGTAATTATTTTCCTAATTTTAGTTTGCTGTGACCTGTCACCAAATATTATTTTGTTTATTTTAACTTTATTGAATTGCAGACGCAGTATGAATGAGCATACTGTTCGCGATTACGCAAACATGGTAGGTATATATTAATGTATAGCAACACAAGAAATTCAAACAAATTCTGGCGTTTTTGAACGAATGTATCAAAATATGCTCGCTCTGAAGGTGCAATGCTTGCATTGAAGTTAGTGGTGGTATTTTGAGCAACTATTATAATATGTATTACAAAAATGAATAATAGTTATTTTATAATCGGTTGTATCATGTAACACATCGCTTATGTTAAACGACGTCGTTAAATATTTTGACAAATAGAAACAAATTACATTGCGCTTTTTTCATCAGAGCCACATATTTTGATTGGATAACATTGTTAACGATGTCGTTTAATATAAGCGATGTGTTACATGATACAGCCTTATATGTGTTAAAAATAATTTTATTTTGTGAGAAGGAAGTTTGGAATACGTAGCGGAGTGGTTCAACCCTTCAAACAAAATAAAATCACTTTTAACACGTATATCATATATTATTCTTTCTATAAACACTACTTTTTCATCTAAATTTGTATTTATTATATTTTTTTGACATATGCCAAAAATGTCGATTTGTTGTCCTATTCGTTATTACAAAGGTAACTAATTCACTTTTAACACTATACAGGGTGATTCATCGGTCTGTCCTCTCTTTATAACTCTTTTATTTTAAGTCAGATAGAAAAACTCTTCAAATATAATTTATATGATATATTATTGTCTATCTACGTACCATATGCATTTGTATACAGGGTGCTCCGTTTAAGCGCAACAATATGTAACTTTATATTTCTTCATGAAACACCCTATATTTATTTATTTATTTTGATAGTAAATTAGATTCCCTTTAAAAAAGTATTAAGTAATAAGGGGTCTAAAATTATGAATTAAGAAGTAATTTACGTTCATAAAAAATAGTAGTTCAGAGTGGAAAAAACCATAATATAATACAAAATTTTGGTCCTTTTTTATTAATACTTATTTTAAACATTACACTAATTCCAAAGAAGCTATTAAAATTTAGTGTCAGACTAAATAATGCAAAATTATAATAAATGCTCGAAAACTTGTACTTCAACTTCAATAGATTTTTTTATTATAAATATTATATTAACCATCTCATCTTTACTAAAATTTGTATTATTCATTTTCACATCAACATCAACAATGATAAACTAAGAGTATTTGGACAACTTGTTTGTTTAAATTTGAAACAATTGATCAAATTATCCATAGCTTACTTTGTTAATAATAACATGATAGAAACATATCATTCAACGAATAAAGGTAAATAACTTCTTAATTTATAATTTTAGACCCCTTATTATTTTATATTTTTTTAAAAAAAATCGAATTTACTATCAAAATAAGTAAATAAATATAGGGTGTTCCATTAAGAAATATAAAGTTACATATTGTTGCGCTTAAATGGAGCACACTGTATACAAATGGATATGGTACGTAGATAGATAATACTATATCATATAAATTATATTTGAAGAGTTTTTCTATCTGACTTAAAATAAAAGAGTTATAAAGAGAGGACAGACCGATGAATCATCCTGTATAGTGTTCAAAGTAACAATGATCTGTCACTTTTTAATACTGGTGTCATAAAATGATATTTTTTCACGACCGGGAGAGGAGAAAGTTGATTTCTATGACTCCAAAATCATGAGAAACAGCACATTTTGTTTCAGCAGGAAATTGGAACATTTTTTCCTCGTCGTATTGTAGCCATCACCTTCGGCTCGGGCTACGCTACAAACTTACTCCTCGGAAAAAAAATTATACACTTCTCTCCCTTTATGTATAATATTATACTTAAATATATATTTCAACAACAACAATATATATTTTCAACAACAAACATTAAAAAGCCTACTTATAGTAGATTTCTAGAAAAATTATTTAAAATAAGGATAATTAATAACTGAAGTGGTAGGTCACAACCAACTAAAATTAAGGTTACTCTTTTATGAGCCTGAAGCTCGAAAACGTTGCGTTTCTAGATAAGAGTTTATTGGTAAAAGTTAGTGTATTTTGCAACCACTACCTACATACCCTATAAATTTGTAACACGTATTCATTAACACTGTATAACATTTTTTTTACATTTTTTTAAATGATAATGGATAAACAAATTATTCATACTAGTAGGTATATTAAAGGAATAACAATCTACCAAATGAGCACTGTATAAGCATTGATCTTCTATACTCTACGCTAGTATATTATAATCAATGGTATAAGGTACCTTATCATTTACAAAATTATGTGTACGTAGAGTACAAATCAAAAATAGTTCATTATTGTATAAATCTGACTTGTTTAAAATTTGTGTTATTTATATTATACATGTACACTATATTTATGTAAAATAAAGTGGAATTGACGAGATGTATTACACTGGCAACAACAGATAAAATCCTATTTTTGCACTGCTCTTCTTTTCCTAAAATGCAACATGGGATTGACAAATGTTTTTGAGTATGAAGACAAGTATTTATAGTAAAATTCAATTCCGGTTTCATAAACGCCCATTTAAAATTTAATTCCAAAGTAAATTTAATTAAGTGTAACTCAATTTTTTGACAGCGATGCAATGATTTCAATGACAAGAACACCAGAGTGATTCTAGCGGCCACTTCTCTAACGCAACCTGTTGTGAAAAAGCCTGACAGAGTGCATTACCATGGCCTAACAGCTATATCAATAATAATTATTAAAGGAATTAACGAATAAATGACAATGAAATATACATTAAAATAAAGTATTATTAAAGATAATACATATAAAAATTCTCAGACGCAGGTAAGTGATGAATTTAATCATTTTGATTATTCTAACTACAAAAAAATTTACAGGTTATGGTAGCAGATAATAAACAAATGTATTTATTCCCTATATATCTTAAGAGTGTCGCTTCGAAATTATTATAAATAAATAGTATGTATTATAACAAATATACTCATATATATTTTGTAATAGCACCACACGTAGGGCATTTGTAAATAATTAATAAAGTTTGCGTTATATCCTATGTGAATATATTTTTTCAGATTTCTCCTTTATAAGTCTGCGTGCCGCTTTGAAATTATTATAGATAAATAGTAGGTATTATAATAAATTATTAAATATATATTTCAATATAGAACCCCCCGTAGAGGGGTATGAAAAAATTTCATGAACATTTTGTTACCTATCATTTACTTGTAATCTTACAGATTCCCTATAAAAGTCCGCGTGCCGCCTTGAAATTATTATAAACAAATAGTATACATTATAACAAATCATTAAATATATATTTCAATATAGCGTCCCCCGTAGATGGGTATGAAAAAATTCATGAACATTTTGTTATCTATCATATACTTGTAATCTTGCAGATTCCCTATATGAGACCGCGTGCAGCTATGAAATTATTATAAACAATTAGTATGCAATATAACAAATTATTTAATATATATTTTAATATAGCCCCCCCGTAGGCAGGTGTGAAAAAAATTCATAAATATTGTCTAGTCCGTCCTAGGAAAGGAAAGTATAAATAAATTTATAATAACTATTTCTCTTCGTAGAGTTCGCTTGGTATTTATGAATATATAACATTTATAAAAAATATATATATATATAAGGCCTAACAAAACAAATTTACCGAGTGTAGGTTTGACCTTTAAAACGCGGCAATTTTAATAAATTTATATATATATATATATATATATATATATATATATATATATATATATATATATATATATATATATATATATATATATATATATATATATATATATATATATATATATATATATATGTAGTGTATCCCTCGTACATATACTTTTTTTCATATAACTCTTATATGCAATATGAATCTATGTGTCGCTTACAAATTATTATAAATAAAAAGTATAATAAATTATTCCATGTTTGTTGTTACACTGCCACGCAGGAGAGGTACGAAAAAATTAATAAGTTGTTTTCATTCATCACAAACACTAAAATATTTGGAAAAGATTTAGACAGAGCTTGTCTTGTTACATATTTATAAAGAAAGGAAACATGAACATTGTTTAAAAGAAATGCTACGTTCATTGTCAATTTGCTATATTTGAAATGTTCTTAATATTATTAGAAAATAACAGGGCATCGAACCTGCCAAAAACTCGCTCCGGATCAGGTTAATTTGGGTTTTGATAGATGGGTTTGTTTGTGGTTCTGGTTCAAGCAATAATAATATATGCGGTATTGTTCCGGATTCAGGTTTGGTTCGACATAATGAAAATTGAATAAATGTTTTTTTTGAATAACAATTTAAAATACGAGCCGAAATTTATAATGCAATACAAGATAAGAGCACGAACCCAATTTCCCGATGTTCAGCTATAAGAAGTATTTATAACGATTACATTTTGAACTGAAAATGAACCGGAACTGAACCCAAATTTTAATACCCGGTTGGGTAAAAATATACCGTAGGTTCCATTCTGTATTCGATGACCTTGGAAAATAAGGATCTCATCATTTATGGGAAGGTAATGCAGAAATATAATAACAAAAATTAACATAATTCAAAGTATATTTTTATTTTTTCTATAAATTAATTTTTAATGATTCTAAAACATATTAGCTTTTATAGGATGCATTTTATATTGAATTTTAGAGCATAGTATTCTGGATTTTTTAGTGCTAAAATTTTTGAATTGATGACAGACATCTTAATTTAAAGCCGTTGCAAAAATCGATCATTTTATGGTCTAAATTTCAATGTATGTATCGCATAAAGTTTTATAGGGCCCTGATTCTGTAACTTGCGTGAGCATTTACGACACCAATACTAACACAAATTAGTCACATGTATACAGTATGCCACCTATTAGAGATCTGAAGAAATACTAGTTATGATGTCATACATTGCGAGACACGCAAATATAGTTGCGTGACCTACAGAGGTCCTGTTTCTTATTTGCGTGACTATCTATCTCATTTTAATTCTGTAGTTGTCTCGTATTGCGGTCATTTTGCGCGTATTGTTGTTGTTTTATTTTTATTGTTATATTACGTTTTTTGTTGTTATTTCAAGTTTCTTGTTATTTTTAATTTGTTTTTATTTTTATCGTTTCTTTTTAGTGATTAAATAAATCACAAAGGTAAGTATATCATAATTTGAGGTTATCAATTTACCTTATTATTTGGGTTATATTTATTTGGGTTATATTGTTAAACTAACGGATAGACGTTATGATGATTTCAAATCTAATACCAACATTAAACTCAGCGATGTAAAAATCTAACGCACAAAATTCTCTATAAAAGGAACAAGGAGTAAACACTGACGTCAAAATATATGCTCACGCAAAACTAGTCACGCAAGTGCTAACGCAAGTTACAGAATCGGGGCCCAGGTAATATTTCAGAAGAACCTGCTTAATGTAATATGTAAATCAACCTTTATGCTACAGTGCCATCTATGATGCGAGTTATAATACAAACACAAATTCTAACCTCTACAAATATTTCCAAAAGATCTTTGGGAGGGGAAGGCGCTATTTTCAAATGTATATTAAATAATTTGTTACAATGCATACTATTTATTTATTTATTTATTTATTATAATTTCAAGGCGGCACGCAGTCTTATATAGAAAATATCCAAGATTACACATGTATGATAGGTAACACTATGTACATGAATTTTTCTCATGCCTTTCTACGGGGAGCGCTATATGGAAATATATACTAAATAATTTGTTACAATGCATAATAATTGTTTATAATAATTTCAAAGCGGCACGCGGACTTATATAGGGAATATCTAAGATTAAACGTATATCATAGGCAACAAAATGTTCATGAATTTTTTTCATACCCTTCTACTGGGGGCAGTAAATTGAAATATATATTTAATAATTTGTTATAATACCTACTTTTTATCTATAATAATTTCAAAGCGGCACGCGTACTTATAAAGGAGAAATCTAAAAATATATATTCACATAGGATATAACGCAAACTTTATTAATTATTTACAAATGCCCTACGGGTGGCGCTATTACAAAATATATAAGAGTATATTTGTTATAATACATATTACTTATTTATAATAATTTCGAAGCGGCACTCTTAAGATAAATAGGGAATAAGTACATTTGTTTATTATCTGCTACCAGCTACCATAACATGTAATTTTTTTGGAGGTTAGTATCATCAAAATGAATAAATTCATCACTTACCTGCGTCTGAGAATTTTGATATGTATTATCTTTAATAATACTTTATTTTTATGTATATTTTATTGTCATTTATTTGTTAATACCTTTAATAATTATCATTAATATATCTGTTAGGCCATGGTAATGTAGTGTGTGAGGCTTGTTCACAACAGCTTGCGTTAGAGAAGTGGCCGGTAGAATCACTCTGGTGAATTTATTCCTGTTTATAAATTCTAAAATGAAACATATTTATAATAACTACATATTTATTTACCTTAATATTTATACTTTTAGCACTTTCTTGTAACATTAATAAACAAATATTGGGTAGGGTCAGAGTGTACGAAAATTCAAATATCACTTTATTCATATATCAACTTACAAAACATAGTAATGGATAAAATTCGAAAAAAATAACATTGCCTTATTCAAATAACTACTTATGCATTTCTCGAATCGTCAAATCTCAAAAAATATTATAATGGTCTTTTACAATTCTCGACTTGTGCAAATCTCTACCACTATGAAGTCTGCGCGCATTTATATATTCGTTTCTGGTTTGTTCACTACTGCTTTATTGCGGTACAGTTTAGTGATATTTGATTTTATAATTATATTTAAATTTGAATTACAAATATATGAGAATGTTAAATATATTTGTTGTGACAATTGAAAAATAATAAAATACATATTTTATATTTGCAAATAATATATACATATTTTGTTGTGTTCGTTAATAATAATAGTCCAATTTCTAATATTAATGCTACTTAACTGTAGATATATAAAAACAATAACCATTTTATAATATAATTATAGAAAGGCCATAAAAAGGCTAAATATAAAACATAAAGAAGATAAAATGAAATGAATGGGAAAAATAGAATCACTTTTAGAATAAACTAAATACATATATTTGTTATTTTGTAATTATAGTTTTTGAATAGGTTTGTTTAAATATGTACCTACCATAAGTAGTAATACAGACATAATGGCTGGTATCACAAGCCCTGTTTTAAGAAATGTCAAATTCAAAGTTTAATTTTACCCTTATGTTTTAAGAACGATTTTTTTAAAATATTTGTTTGCATACAAACTATGTTTTGCATTAAAATCATATTTTGATAACTCTGATATTATTTATTAGTATTATTAAGTAATGAAATTTGATATTTATTAAAACAGAGGTTTAGTTAAAACAGGGCTTGTGGTACCAGCTAATACGATGGTAATTTATATTCACAATGTTTTACTGTTTTTACAATTTTCTACACAGAGTGTTAATGAATACTTGTTACAAATTTATAAGGGTATGTAGGGGATGCAAAATAGACTAACTTTTACTAATAAACTCATATCCGGAAACGCACCGTTTTCGAGCTACAGGATCACCAAATATTATTTTGGTTATTTTAACTTTATTGAATTGCAGACGCAGTATGAATGAGCATACTGTTCGCGATTACGCAAATATGGTATATATTAATGAATGGCAGCACAAGAAATTTAAACAAATTCTGGCGTTTTTGAACGAATGTATTAAAATATGCTCGCTCTGAAGGTGCAATGCTTGCATTGTAGTTAGGTGGTATTTTGAGCAACTATTATAATATGTATTACAAAAATAAATAATAGTTATTTTATAATCGGTTGTATCATGTAACACATCGCTTATATTAAACGACGTCGTTAAATATTTTAACAAATAGAAACAAATTACATTGCGCTTTTTTTCATCAGAGCCACATATTTTGATTGGATAACATTGTTAACGATGTCGTTTAATATAAGCGATGTGTTAAATATAACATTTTATTTTGTGAGAAGGCAGTTTGGAATACGAAGCGGAGTGGTTCAACCCTTCAAACAAAATAAAATCACTTTTAACACGTATATCATATACTATTCTTTCTATAAACACTACTTTTTCATCTAAATTTGTATTTATTAGAATTTTTTGACATATGCCAAAAATGTCGATTTGTTGTCCCATTCGTTATTACAAAGGTAACTAATTCACTTTTAACACTATATAGTGTTCAAAGTAACAATGATCTGTCACTTTTTAATACTGGTGTCATAAAATGATATTTTTTCACGACCGGGAGAGAAAGTTGATTTCTATGACTCCAAAATCATGAGAAACAGCACATTTTGTTTCAGCAGGAAATTGGAACATTTTTTCCTCGTCGTATCGTAGCCATCACCAACGGCTCGGGCTACGCTACAAACTTACTCCCCGAAAAAAAAAATTATACACTTCTCTCCCTTTATGTATAATATTATACTTATATATATTTCAACCCTAAAAACAAACATTAAAAAGCCTACTTATAGTAGATTTCTAGAAAAATTATTAAAAAAGTTTAAAATAAGGATAATTAATAATTGAAGTGGTAGGTCACAACCAACTAAAATTAAGGTTACTCTTTTATGAGCCTGAAGCTCGAAAACGTTGCGTTTCTAGATAAGAGTTTATTGGTAAAAGTTAGTTATTTTACATCCACTACCTACATAGGTACCCTATAAATTTGTAACACGTATTCATTAACACTGTATAACAATTATTTTTACATTTTTTTTAAATGAAAATGGATAAACAAATTATTCATACTAGTAGGTATATTAAAGGAATAACAATCTACCAAATGAGCACTGTATAAGGTACCTTATAATTTACTAAATTAGGTGTACGTAGAGTACAAATCAAAAATAGTTCATATTGTATAAATCTGACTTGTTTAAAATTTGTGTTATTTATATTATACATGTACACTATATTTATGTAAAATAAAGTGGAATTGACGATATGTATTACACTGGCAACAACAGATAAAATCCTATTTTTTCCACTGCTCTTCTTTTCCTAAAATGCAACATGGGATTGACAAATGTTTTTGAGTATGAAGACAAGTATTTATAGTAAAACTCAGTTCCGGTTTTATAAACGTCCATTTAAAATTTAATTCCAAAATAAATTTAATTAAGTGTAACTCAATTTTTTGACAGCGATACGATGATGACAAGAACACCAGAGTGATTCTAGCGGCCACTTCTCTAACGCAACCTGTTGTGAACAAGCCTGACATTACCATGGCCTAACAGCTATATCAATAATAATTATTAAAGGAATTAACGAATAAATGACAATGACATTAAAATAAAGTATTATTAAAGATAATACATATAAAAATTCTCAGACGCAGGTAAGTGATGAATTTAATCATTTTGATGATACTAACCCAAAAAAAAAATTATAGGTTATGGTAGCAGATAATAAACAAATGTATTTATTCCCTATATAAGAGTGCCGCTTCGAAATTACTATAAATAAATAGTATGTATTATAACAAATATACTCATATATATTTTGTAATAGCGCCACACGTAGGGCATTTGTAAATAATTAATAAAGTTTGCGTTATATCCTATGTGAATATATTTTTCAGATTTCTCCTTTATAAGTCTGCGTGCCTCTTTGAAATTATTATAGATAAATAGTAGGTATTATAACAAATTATTAAATATATATTTCAATATAGCGCCCCCCGTAGATGGGTATGAAAAAAATTCATGAACATTTTGTTATCTATCATATACTTGTAATCTTACAGATTCCCTATATAAGACCGCGTGCCGCTATGAAATAATTATAAACAATTAGTATGCATTATAACAAATTATTTAGTTTATATATTAATATAGCGTCCCCGTAGACATGTGTGTAAAAAATTCATAAATATTGTGTGGTCCGTCCTAGGAAAGGAAATTATCAATAAATTTATAATAACTATTTCTCTTCGTAGAGTTCGCTTGAATGAATATATAACATTTATAAAAAAAATATAAGGTCTAACAAAACAAATTTACCGAGTGTAGGTTTGACCTTAAAAACGCGGCAATTTTAATAATTTTAAATTTGTGTAGTGTATCCCTTGTACTATACTTTTTTTCATATAACTCTTATATGAAATATGAATCTATGTGTCGCTTACAAATTATTATAAATAAAAAGTATAATAAATTATTCCATGTTTGTTGTTACACTGCCACGCAGGAGAGGTACGAAAAAATTAATAAGTTGTTTTCATTCATCACAAACACTAAAATATCTGGAAAAGATTTAGACAGAGCTTGTCTTGTTACATATTTATAAAGAAACATGAACATTGTTTAAAAGAAATGCTACGTTCATTGTCAATTTGCTCTATTTGAAATGTTCTTAATATTATTAGAAAATAACAGGGCATCGAACCTGCCAAAAACTCGCTCCGGATCAGGTTAATTTGGGTTTTGATAGATGGGTTTGTTTGTGGTTCTGGTTCAAACAATAATAATATATGCGGTATTGTTCCGGATTCAGGTTTGGTTCGACATAATGAAAATTGAATAAATGTTTTTTTTGAATAACAATTTAAAATACGAGCCGAAATTTATAATGCAATACAAGATAAGAACACGAACCCAATTTCCCGATGTTCAGCTATAAGAAGTATTTATAACGATTACATTTTGAACTGAAAATGAACCGGAACTGAACCCAAATTTTAATACCCGGTTGGGTTCTCACTCGGGTTCAATTGAAAAATATACCGTAGGTTCCATTCTGTATTCGATGCCCTTGGAAAATAAGGATCTCATAATTTATGGAAAGGAAATGAAGAAATATAATAACAAAAATTTTTGAATTGACGACAGACATCTTAATTTAAAGCCGTTGCAAAAATCGATCATTTATGGTCTAAATTTCAATGTATGTATCGCATAAAGTTTTATGGTACAGGTAATATTTCAGAAGAACCTGCTTAATGTAATATGTAAATCAACCTTTATGCTACAGTGCCATCTATGATGCGAGTTATAATACAAACACAAATTCTAACCTCTACAAATATTTCCAAAAGATCTTTGGGAAAGGGAGGCGCTATTTTCAAATGTATATTAAATAATTTGTTACAATGCATACTGTTTATTTATTTATTATAATTTTAAGGCGGCACGCAGTCTTATATAGAAAATATCCAAGATTACACATGTATGATAGGTAACACTATGTACATGAATTTTTCTCATGCCTTTCTACGGAGAGCGCTATATGGAAATATATACTAAATAATTTGTTACAATGCATAATAATTGTTTATAATAATTTCAAAGCGGCACGCGGACTAATATAGGGAATATTTAAAATTACAAGTATATGATAGGTAACAAAATGTTCATGAATTTTTCTCAAACTCTTCTACGGGGGGCGCTATATTGAAATATATATTTAATAATTTGTTGTAGTGTATACTATTTGTTTATAATAATTTCAAGGCGGCACGCGGACTTATATAGGGAATATCTAAGATTAAACGTATATCATAGGCAACAAAATGTTCATGAATTTTTTTCATACCCTTCTACGGGGGGCAGTAAATTGAAATATATATTTAATAATTTGTTATAATACCTACAATTTATGTATAATTATTTCAAAGCGGCACGCGAACTTATAATGGAGAAATCTAAAAATATATATTCACATAGGATACAACGCAAACTTTATTATTTACAAATGCCCTACGGGTGGCGCTATTACAAAATATATAAGAGTATATTTGTTAAAATACATATTACTTATTTATAATAATTTCGAAGCGGCACTCTTAAGATAAATAGGGAATAAATACATTTGTTTATTATCTGCTACCATAACATGTAATTTTTTTGGGGGTTAGTATCATCAAAATGAATAAATTCATCACTTACATGCGTCTGAGAATTTTTATATGTATTATCTTTAATAATACTTTATTTTTATGTATATTTTATTGTCATTTATTCGTTAATACCTTTAATAATTATCATTAATATATCTGTTAGGCTATGGTAATGTAGTGTGTGTTGTTCACAACAGGTTGCGTTAGAGAAGTGGCCGGTAGAATCACACTGGTGAATTTATTCCTGTTTATAAATTCTAAAATGTAACATATTTATAATAACTACATATTTATTTACCTTAATATTTATACGTTTAGCACTTTCTTGTAAAATTAATAAACAAATATTTCGTACCAAAAGATTTTTAGATATATTATAAATAATTTAAATACCACATAAAACTAAAGTTACTAACAGTATTGGAATGGAGCATGGTGAACGAGCATTGTTCTAACAAGCGCGCCAACTTCAGAGTGGAGAGATTTGCAAAAGTTGAGATTTGAATGGAACAGGATAAAATTTTTCAATATTTGAATAAGACGAGATAAATATTTTTCGAGATTTGCAGAGGTGAAAAACGCATAAGTCGTGACACGAATAAGTAAATGTAAAACTATACGAAATTTGACGATTCGTAGATTTATAAAACGTGATTTGACCAAGTCAATATAAATGTATTCGAATGTTCTGTGTGCTCCCCAAATATTTCGTACCAAAAGATTTTTAGATATATTATAAATAATTTAAATACCACATAAAACTAAAGTTACTAACAGCATTGGAATGGAGCATGGTGAATGAACATTATCCGAACAAGCGCCAGCTTCAGAGTGGAGAGATTTGCAAAAGTTGAGATTTGAATGGAACAGAATAAAATTTTTCAATATTTGAATAAGACGAGATAAATATTTTTCGAGGTTAGCAGAGGTGAAAAAAGCATAAGTCGTGACACGAATAAGTCAATGTAAAACTATACGAAATTTGACGATTCGTAGATTTATAAAACGTGATTTGACCAAGTCAATATAAAGGTATTCGAATATTCTGTGTGCTCCCATTTGAATAGGGCAATGTTATTTTTTTGGGAGCACACAGAACATTCGAATACATTTATATTGACTTGGTCAAATCACGTTTTATAAATCTACGAATCGTCAAATTTCGTATAGTTTTACATTGACTTATTCGTGTCACGACTTATGCTTTTTTCACCTCTGCAAATCTCGAAAAATATTTATCTCGTCTTATTCAAATATTGAAAAATTTTATCCTGTTCCATTCAAATCTCAACTTTTGCAAATCTCTCCACTCTGAAGTTGGCGCGTCTGATAGAACAATGTTCGTTCACCATGCTCCATTCCAATACTGTTAGTAACTTTAGTTTTATGTGGTATTTAAATTATTTATAATATATCTAAAAATCTTTTGGTACGAAATATTTGTTTATTAATTTTACAAGAAAGTGCTAAACGTAGAAATATTAAGGTAAATAAATATGTAGTTATTATAAATATGTTACATTTTAGAATTTATAAACAGGAATAAATTCACCAGAGTGATTCTACCGGCCACTTCTCTACCGCAACCTGTTGTGAACAACACACACTACATTACCATAGCCTAACAGATATATTAATGATAATTATTAAAGGTATTAACGAATAAATGACAATAAAATATACATAAAAATAAAGTATTATTAAAGATAATACATATAAAAATTCTCAGACGCATGTAAGTTATGAATTTATTCATTTTGATGATACTAACCCCCAAAAAAATTACATGTTATGGTAGCAGATAATAAACAAATGTATTTATTCCCTATTTATCTTAAGAGTGCCGCTTCGAAATTATTATAAATAAGTAATATGTATTTTAACAAATATACTCTTATATATTTTGTAATAGCGCCACCCGTAGGGCATTTGTAAATAATTAATAAAATTTGCGTTATATCCTATGTGAATATATATTTTTAGATTTCTCCATTATAAGTTCGCGTGCCGCTTTGAAATAAGTATACATAAATTGTAGGTATTATAACAAATTATTAAATATATATTTCAATTTACTGCCCCCCGTAGAAGGGTATGAAAAAAATTCATGAACATTTTGTTGCCTATGATATACGTTTAATCTTAGATATTCCCTATATAAGTCCGCGTGCCGCCTTGAAATTATTATAAACAAATAGTATACATTACAACAAATTATTAAATATATATTTCAATATAGCGCCCCCCGTAGAAGAGTTTGAGAAAAATTCATGAACATTTTGTTACCTATCATATACTTGTAATTTTAAATATTCCCTATATTAGTCCGCGTGCCGCTTTGAAATTATTATAAACAATTATTATGCATTGTAACAAATTATTTAGTATATATTTCCATATAGCGCTCTCCGTAGAAAGGCATGAGAAAAATTCATGTACATAGTGTTACCTATCATACATGTGTAATCTTGGATATTTTCTATATAAGACTGCGTGCCGCCTTGAAATTATAATAAATAAATAAACAGTATGCATTGTAACAAATTATTTAATATACATGTGAAACTAGCGCCTCCCTTTCCCAAAGATCTTTTGGAAATATTTGTAGAGGTTAGAATTTATGTTTGTATTATAACTCGCATCATAGATGGCACTGTAGCATAAAGGTTGATTTACATATTACATTAAGCAGGTTCTTCTGAAATATTACCTGTACCATAAAACTTTATGCGATACATACATTGAAATTTAGACCATAAAATGATCGATTTTTGCAACGGCTTTAAATTAAGATGTCTGTCGTCAATTCAAAAATTTTAGCACTAAAAAATCCAGAATTCTATGCTCTAAAATTCAATATAAAATGCATCCTATAAAAGCTAATATGTTTTAGAATCATTAAAAATTAATTTATAGAAAAAATAAAAATATACTTTGAATTATGTTAATTTTTTGTTATTATATTTCATTTCCTTTCCATAAATTATGAGATCCTTATTTTCCAAGGGCATCGAATACAGAATGGAACCTACGGTATATTTTTCAATGGGGTATTCCGACATTTTTTAAAAATATTTTTTTTCATTAGTACATACCAGTAGGACTCTGAATATCTAATTTTGAGTAAGAAAATGGATACATCACGTGAGATATGAATTTTTAAAAATTTCATCGCAATTCAAATTTTCTTGTCATTGACGCGCTTATGACGTCAAATCGATAGTGATATCTGCAACAAACTTCAGCGTCTAAATCCACATGTTCATGACAGCCATTTGCTTTTTTACACATGGTTTCAGTAGCAGTGTGTATTACAGTGTTTGTATGTGGTAAAAATACGAGTAATATTTCATAATTATGGAACCTGATTATACAAAGACTGATTCTGGTAACCTGCTGTGGGTTCTGCCATGGTAATTGATTATTTTCTCCATAACTCACAGTACGTGAGAGTGCAGAAATACGTAGTGTTAAAAGCCGAAGGTATGTTTTGTTCGAGAATTGCTGCAAATAAAGTGGACGAAATGTCAAACAAGAAATATACGCGCGTGTTAACTACTGGCACCATCTATGATTCTAAACGTAAATATCTACCGTGAAATGAGCAACAAATTATCAATTTCACGTCACAAATTTCAAGGACGTTTCTAGAGCTGTAAAAATTCCAATTTTCTAACATTAAATTATGAATTAAAAGTTTTTAATAAACATGTTTTATTATATTTTCCTACTTTATGAAGATGTAAACTATAGAAAAAAGTTATTATTTTGCATTATTTCCATATCGCCGGAATACCCCATTGAACCCGAGTGAGAACCCAACCGGGTATTAAAATTTGGGTTCAGTTCCGGTTCATTTTCAGTTCAAAATGTAATCGTTATAAATACTTCTTATAGCTGAACATCGGGAAATTGGGTTCGTGTTCTTATCTTGTATTGCATTATAAATTTCGGCTCGTATTTTAAATTGTTATTCAAAAAAAACATTTATTCAATTTTCATTATGTCGAACCAAACCTGAATCCGGAACAATACCGCATATATTATTATTGCTTGAACCAGAACCACAAACAAACCCATCTATCAAAACCCAAATTAACCTGATCCGGAGCGAGTTTTTGGCAGGTTCGATGCCCTGTTATTTTCTAATAATATTAAGAACATTTCAAATAGAGCAAATTGACAATGAACGTAGCATTTCTTTTAAACAATGTTCATGTTTCCTTTCTTTATAAATATGTAACAAGACAAGCTCTGTCTAAATCTTTTCCAGATATTTTAGTGTTTGTGATGAATGAAAACAACTTATTAATTTTTTCGTACCTCTCCCGCGTGGCAGTGTAACAACAAACATGGAATAATTTATTATACTTTTTATTTATAATAATTTGTAAGCGACACATAGATTTATATTTCATATAAGAGTTATATGAAAAAAAGTATATGTACGAGGGATACACTACACAAATTTAAATTTATTAAAATTGCCGCGTTTTAAAGGTCAAACCTACCACTCGGTAAATTTGTTTTGTTAGACCTTATATTTTTTTTTATAAATGTTATATATTCATAAATACCAAGCGAACTCTACGAAGAGAAATAGTTATTATAAATTTATTTATACTTTCCTTTCCTAGGACGGACCACACAATATTTATAAATTTTTTTCACACCTGCCTACGGGGGCGCTATATTAAAATATATATTAAATAATTTGTTATAATGCATACTAATTGTTTATAATAATTTCATAGCTGCACGCGGTCTTATATAGGGAATCTGCAAGATTACAAGTATATGAAAGATAACAAAATGTTCATGAATTTTTTCATACCCATCTACGGGGGACGCTATATTGAAATATATATTTAATGATTTGTTATAATGTATACTATTTGTTTATAATAATTTCAAGGCGGCACGCGGACTTTTATAGGGAATCTGTAAGATTACAAGTAAATGATAGGTAACAAAATGTTCATGAATTTTTTTCATACCCCTCTACGGGGGGCGCTATATTGAAATATATATTTAATAATTTGTTATAATACCTACTATTTATCTATAATAATTTCAAAGCGGCACGCAGACTTATAAAGGAGAAATCTGAAAAAATATATTCACATAGGATATAACGCAAACTTTATTAATTATTTACAAATGCCCTACGTGTGGTGCTATTACAAAATATATATGAGTATATTTGTTATAATACATACTATTTATTTATAATAATTTCGAAGCGGCACTCTTAAGATATATAGGGAATAAATAAATTTGTTTATTATCTGCTACCATAACCTGTAAATTTTTTTGGAGTTAGAATCATCAAAATGATTAAATTCATCACTTACCTGCGTCTGAGAATTTTTATATGTATTATCTTTAATAATACTTTATTTTAATGTATATTTCATTGTCATTTATTCGTTAATTCCTTTAATATTTATTATTGATATAGCTGTTAGGCCATGGTAATGCACTCTGTCAGGCTTGTTCACAACAGGTTGCGTTAGAGAAGTGGCCGCTAGAATCACTCTGGTGTTCTTGTCATTAAAATCATCGCATCGCTGTCAAAAAATTGAGTTACACTTAATTAAATTTACTTTGGAATTAAATTAATTAAATTTTAAATGGACGTTTATAAAACCGGACCTGAGTTTTGCTTTAAATACTTGTCTTCATACTCAAAAACATTTGTCAATCCCATGTTGCATTTTAGGAAAAGAAGAGCAGTGGAAAAAATAGGATTTTCAATCTGTTGTTACCAGTGTAATACATCTCGTCAATTCCACTTTATTTTACATAAATATAGTGTACATGTAATATAAATAACACAAATTTTAAACAAGTCAGATTTATACAATAATGAACTATTTTTGATTTGTACTCTACGTACACATAATTTAGTAAATGATAAGGTACCTTATACAGTGTTCATTCGGTAGATTGTTATTCCTTTAATATACCTACTAGTATGAATAATTTGTTTATCCATTTTCATTTAAAAAAATGTAAAAAAAAAAATGTTATACAGTGTTAATGAATACGTGTTACAAATTTATAGGATATGTAGGTAGTGGATGTAAAATACACTAACTTTTCCAATAAACTCTTATCTAGAAACGCAACGTTTTCGAGCTTCAGGCTCATAAAAGAGTAACCTTAATTTTAGTTGGTTGTGACCAACCACTTCAGTTATTAATTATCCTTATTTTAATTTTTTTAAATAATTTTTCTAGAAATCTACTATAAGTTTTTAATGTTTGTTTTTAGGGTTGAAATATATATATAAGTATAATATTATACATAAAGGGAGAGAAGTGTATAATTTTTTTCCGAGGAGTAAGTTTGTAGCGTAGCCCGAGCCGTAGGTGATAGCTACAATACGACGAGGAAAAAATGTTCCAATTTCCTGCTGAAACAAAATGTGCTGTTTCTCATGATTTTGGAGTCACAGAAATCAACTTTCTCTCCCGGTCGTGAAAAAATATCATTTTATGACACCAGTATTAAAAAGTGACAGATCATTGTTACTTTGAACACTATATAATGTTAAAAGTGAATTAGTTACCTATGTAATAATGAATGGGACAACAAATCGACATTTTTGGCATATTTAAAAAAATTATAATAAATACAAATTTAGATGAAAAAGTAGTGTTTGTAGAAAGAATAGTATATGATATACGTGTTAAAAGTGATTTTATTTTGTTTGAAGGGTTGAACCACTCCGCTTCGTATTCCAAACTTCCTTCTCACAAAATAAAATGTTATTTTTAACACATATAAGGCTGTATCATGTAACATATCGCTTATATTAAACGACATGGTTAACAATGTTATCCAATCAAAATATGTGGCTCTGATGAAAAAAGCGCAATGTAATTTGTTTCTATTTGTCAAAATATTTAACGACGTCATTTAATATAAGCGATGTGTTACATGATACAACCGATTATAAAATAACTATTATTCATTTTTGTAATACATATTATAATAGTTGCTCAAAATACCACCACTAACTTCAATGCAAGCATTGCACCTTCAGAGCGAGCATATTTTGATACATTCGTTCAAAAACGCCAGAATTTGTTTGAATTTCTTGTGCTGCTATACATTAATATATACCTACCATGTTTGCGTAATCGCGAACAGTATGCTCATTCATACTGCGTCTGCAATTTAATAAAGTTAAAATAAACAAAATAATATTTGGTGACAGGTCACAGCAAACTAAAATTAGGGAAATAATTACTCTTTTAAGAGCCTGTAGCTCGAAAACGGTGCGTTTCCGGATATGAGTTTATTAGTAAAAGTTAGTCTATTTTGCATCCCCTACATACCCTTATAAATTTGTAACAAGTATTCATTAATACCCTGTATAGAAAAATGTAAAAACAGTAAAACATTGTGAATATAAATTACCATCGTATTGGCTGGTACCACAAGCCCTGTTTTAACTAAACCGCTGTTTTAATAAATATCAAATTTCATTACTTATAATACTAATAAATAATATCAAAGTTATCAAAATATGATTTTAATGCAAAACATAGTTTGTATTCAAACAAATATTTTTAAAAAATCGTTCTTAAAACATAAGGGTAAAATTAAACTTTGAATTTGACATTTCTTAAAACAGGGCTTGTAGTACCAGCCATTATGTCTGTATTACTACTTATGGTAGGTACATGTTTAAACAAACCTGTTCAAAAAATATAATTACAAAATAACAAATATATGTATTTAGTTTATTCTAAAAGTGATTCTACTTTTCCCATACATTTCATTTTATCTTCTTTATTTTTTATATTTAGCCTTTTTATGGCCTTTCTATAATTATATTATAAAATGGTTATTGTTTTTATATATCTACAGTTAAGTAGCATTAATATTAGAAATTAAACTATTATTATTAACGAACAAAACAAAATATGTATATATCATTTGCAAATATAAAATATGTATTTGATTATTTTTGAATTGTCACAACAAATATATTAACATTCTCATATATTTGTAATTCAAATTTAAATATAATTATAAAATCAAATATCACTAAACTATACCGCAATAAAGCAGTAGTGAACAAACCAGAAACGAATATTTAAATGCGCGCAGACTTCATAGTGGTAGAGATTTGCACAAGTCGAGAATTGTATAAGACCATTATAAGATTTTTTGAGATTTGACGATTCGACAAATGCATAAGTAGTTATTTGAATAAGGCAATGTTATTTTTTTCGATTTTTATCCATTACTATGTTTTGTAAGTTGATATATGAATAAAGTGATATTTGAATTTTCGTACACTCTGACCCTACCCATTTTTTTCGAATTTTATCCATTACTATGTTTTGTAAGTTGATATATGAATAAAGTGATATTTGAATTTTCGTACACTCTGACCCTACACAAATGTACGAAACGTTCGAATTCATTTACATTTCATTATTAGAATCAGATTACGATTTAATGTAGAGTGCCCGTTAGCTAAGAAAAAGCCATTTGCGTCATCAATAGATGCGCGAAGCAATGACGTAGTGATGACGTAGGCTCACAGATTTTGTAGGCAGTGGCGTGCCATCTTATTTTTTACCAAATAGCGAAAGCGCACTTCAGTTGTTATTTTTTCTATTTATTTTAGTTGATTATCACAAATTATTGATAAATGACTTGTAAATTTGCTAAAGAGACATTTTTAAATACCTATTCACTACGTCTGCTTTGATTTTCATTTAGGAAGCACATTAGGCCATCACACGACGTAATTCCATAATAATACAAATACTTACTTTCATATTATACACTTATTATAAAAATAGTATATTACTATACGAGTACGAAGGATTATGATACGAAGATGACGTTTGCTTCCCGAGTAATAGGCCAGTGATGCAAATCAACCGAGTGAATAATGACCATAGTCCCGTATATACTACTAAAATTTCTCTACTCCTGTAAATTTGGAAATAACTTGAATAAATATTTTAGAAATTTACAATTTATTGAAACAATATTCATCAGACAGAACATTAAATTGATTTTTCATTACTATTTATTTATAGAACTATTTGCGATTGGCGTAAAGATGTATTTACACAATTTGTACAATTCATAGACGGGATGGTAATATCCATTGTTAAATTCAGTTTAGCACTTTTCAAAACGATAGAACACGGTTTAAGAACGTAAACACAAAATGACGAGCGATAGCAGTGGCAATGACGAAATAGAATAAGAAAACAATTAAAATTAGTTTTGAATATATATATATATATATATATATATATATATATATATATATATATATATATATGCACATTTATTTAAAAATAAATAAAATAACTATCACACACATATAATATATGCATGAAATAAATAAAGAAAATATACATGTACAAAAAAAAATATACGGAAATATACGAGTAATACTCATAGTCATAATAATAATACAAATAAATAATATATATATATATATATATATATATATATATATATATATATATACATATATATATATATATATATATATATATATATATATATATATATATATATATATATATATTTCACTCATCTACATCCAACAAATAACACCCTAAATCATCATCAGACTCAATTTCGCTCTCTCTTCGGAAAATCCTGTATTAACAGTAAATTGGAGCGAATCTTGACTGTTATCAAATAAATGCTCCTTTTCTATCAGTTTCTTTTCATGTTCTTTTACATGTTGACATATTTTGGCCCATCCTTGTATAGTAACCTCTGCAAATTTCTTTCTTGCCAATGCTTCCACATTCGTTAGGCGGAATGTTGTGTTATGAGATGCAACCCAATTTTTTACGGTGGCCCATATTTTTTCAATTGGGTTAAGTTCAGGATGATAGGGTGGTAATACCCATGTTGTTGCATAAGTGCATTCAACTTATATTTTGCCGGAAATCGGAACTTATTGTCCGATATAATTTTGTACAATTGTGGCTTTGTTAGCGATGGACTGACAAGTATATTTTTATTCTCCAACCAGGCAAGCATTTCGCTTTTTAAACTTCCAGAAGTAATATTTTTGTTCAAAGATTGAAATATCAGCCCTTATTGTACTAACAATAACTT
This sequence comes from Harpalus rubripes, assembly GCA_963082715.1. NCBI lineage: Eukaryota > Metazoa > Arthropoda > Insecta > Coleoptera > Carabidae > Harpalus > Harpalus rubripes. Next base: position 33,017,214 of record OY720449.1, on the reverse strand, counting down.
ACCAATATTGAAATTGATTCAACTGTCGAATTATCACGTACACAAAAAAATCTCAAAAAGCACAAACGACTTGACACAAAAATATTTCATAAACACTCGATAAGGCAGAGGTAAACTGAAATATAACAAATTATCAAGTTGTTGTACTACTTATACCAAATACCGAGGGGTTCGTCACTCGACGTTTAAGTGTACAAAGATGTAAATCTTTGAAGATTTACTAGATTAAAGATGATTTATAGGGATTTTATTAGATTGTCCAAGATTGTCAATCAGATTAAGTGTACAAAGATTTCTTGAATTAGTAGCTATGAAATTGCATAGATTTATCTAAGAATATAAGATTGCAAACAAGATTTCCAAGATATCTGGGATTTTACAAAGATAGTAATGATTTTTGGTATTATAATGTTGATTGGAAAGATTTCTGGGATTTTATAAGATTGTTTGGGGATTGTTGATTACAAAAATTGCAGTATTAAAGAAAGATTTTCAGGATTTTCAATTGGATTTATATGTAAGTGTACAAAGATTTCTTGAGATAGTTACCATAAACTTGCATAGACTTGTCTGAGAATATGAGATTGCAAGTAAGATTTCCAAGATTTTAATTTTTTTTTATAAGATTGCAATGATTTTTGGGATTGTAATGTTGATTGCAAAGATTGCAGTATTAAGATAAAGATTTTCATGATTTTCAATCGGATTTTTATGTAAGTGTACAAGGATTTCTTGAGTGACGGACCCCTCGCCAAATACTTATCCCTTCTCTGCTCAAATCTTTAATTTTTCCCTGTTTGAAAACTTATGGAACATCATTGCGTTGTACACAAGACAATTGGATTCCGTTAATATTTTGGATGTTTTGGACCTAATGGATAAGACTGTAATAACATAAGAAATCTTAAGTCGGTGTAATGGTCATGTAAAATTTCAGTGTAATTACATCTTTAATCTCTTTTGGTATGAACTTTAATCTCTTACAGGTACAACATTTACGTAAATTGTTTGGTAGAAATTAATCTGCAAAGCATAGTACAGTGTCTACATTTATTCTTAATACATTTATATTTACCTTTTTAAAACCTAGAAATACACTTGATATGTTGATTAATCATATGATACTTCAAATGATACATTTTCATTAGAACTAAACGTCAGAATAAAACACGAACGACACTGGCGTACCACGTGAACAAGCTAAGTCGTTGCTATGACGACCAAGGGCAATGACAAAAATTGGTTTCTGCGCTGATGACGTAAATGGCTTTTTCTTAGCTGACGGGCACTCTATTTCTCGACTCCACAAATATATCCCATGAAGTTCGCGCATTTGGAAATGCATTAATTTTGCTCAATGCTCACGCACCGCTCGATAAAATTTAGTTCTGGTTTGTTCACCACTAGTGTTTGGTAACTTTTATACTCTGTTCTATTTAAGCCATTAGCAGATGGCGCGCACATCAACGCTAGTTTTAAGTAGCCGAAATTACATTGGATAAACGTGTCTCCAATTTCAGCTAATCAGAGACTTCAAAACTATGCCTTAATTATTCTCTACAAAACGAATGGCTTAAATGGAACAAGATAAAATTAAAGTAAAAACGTGGTAACAACCATGGTAACAATTGCCGTGTGCCTTTACATTATATTGATCCTTCTTGATTATATTCATACAGTGGCGTATTCAGCGGGGGGCTTAAAGTCCAATGAATTGAAAATATAATGTATTTAAATTAATCATTTTTCGCATTTTATATATTAAAATACACTTGAGAGCAAAAGTATTCGGCCACCCATTACTTTTCAACTGGACGTTGGAGCAATGGAACTCTGTGCTCTTTTCAGACGAGACCAAGAATTGTTTATATGGTAGCGATAGAAGAGCTAGAGTCTACCGTCGTCCAGGAGAACGATTTTCACAGTGCTGCATAGTGGAGCAAGTCGCTTTTGGAGGAGGTTCATGCATGTTTTGGTGGGGCATTTCTCTTCATGTAAAAACCGAACTGGCCTATATCCCCACAGGTAACCTAGGCGGTTTAACTGCTCTGCACTATATTTCTGAAGTCTTAGAGGAGCATGTTGTCCCATATGCTGGCTTCATTGGCGATAATTTCGTACTTATGCAAGATAATGCAAGGCCTCATGCAGCTGAGATTGTTCAAAATTACCTGAACGAAGTTGGTGTACGAGTCATGAAGTGGCCAGCCAAAAGTCCGGACATGAATCCGATTGAGCACATGTGGGATGAACTCAAGAAAAGAATTCGGTCACAGATTCCAGCTCCAACAACGCTTCAGGAACTGACAAGGGCTGCTCAAGAAGAGTGGGATAATATTCCACAGCATGTTGTTGAAGGGCTGATCAGATCCATGCCAAACCGTATGCAATCTGTTATACGAGCAAGAGGGGGTCATACAAAATATTGAAAAAAAACTCATTTGTTCAAACGTGTTTTTGTTTCTGTTATTAATAAACAAATTTAAATTTTTTTCATCTTACTTATTCTGACTATTATAACAAAAATTTTGTTAACACGATAAACAAAAGCTAACCAGAGATTAATTTGGTATCATTTGATAGAACACTAATCGGGCTTCGAAATGATACCAATGTGCTATTTCGCAAATGTAAGGAAGTATGCTATTTATTCTTTTAAAATTAAGGTTTTAGGTGGCCGAATACTTTTGCTCTCAAGTGTATTTGAAAAATTCAATAAGAAGTACAATGGCGATAGATAGGCTTAATAGTTAGCTCTCATGTTCTCATGTACTCGTATAATAGTATAATATAAAAATTTACCTATTGATACAGAGGAAGTAGAAAATTGAATATCGTTTTACAATTATAACAAAATGTTAGAAGCGAATCATGTATTTTTCGCTTTAATGTAGTGCGTACGTGGTGCGTAAATAGTTATTAACGTTATTAGGCCGATATAAAGCAAATAACGGACAGGGCTGAAGTCTATAATTTGTATATCGGCCATGTGGCTTTCAAGATTTTTCGTAATGACAATGACATATAATTTAAACATAATAGGAATATCTTCTGAGAATTCTTTCTTCTGTCATTTAGGCAAAAATTTTTGTTGTTTTTAAATTTTCCTTGACAAAATCTTTCGTTATTCTATGATGCGTCCGTTATACATCTTAACGGCTGGCGGCCGTTAAAGACATCTTTTCTCTTTTGTTTTTAAGTCTGTTAAATGTATATTCGTATGTTCACAGTGATTTTTTTTATTAATAAAGAATGAACATACTGTCATTTTTTGTTTGGTTATATTATACATGTATCCTTATTTTCAATTCAGAATTGATTGAAAATATGACTTACATTTGCTAACTAGACGGTGAACAGTATACGTATGTATATAAGCAATAGGTCCATGGCAGCCCCCCCCCCTTACAATAAGTCCTGGATACGCCACTGTATACATATGAGGTTAAACGTCACTTTTAACAAATGCGGTCTATTGGCGAAAAAACTGAACTATAGATGGCAGGCCGGACGGTAGCAAGATGGCTGAGGAATAAGGATAGTTCTCTCATTCCTTATTGCTGACAATATGCATTTCAAAGTGCAAAGTATTGAATATGGAAAAAATTAACATAAAGTTAGGTGATATTTTTGAATACATTGCTTCTGCACGTTCTCTAAAGGAAGGCGAAGCAGTTTTTAAGGCAGGACATGTATTGCTTTGTGGAATAAAAGATGACGGATCAGGTACATTACTGGGATCTTGTTCAAAAACCAGTTATTTGAGCGGAGATCCTCATACGATTGAAATTTTATTAAATGAGAATATAAATTACTGGACAGCAAAATTTAGTTGTAGAGCAGGATTGGGAGGCAAATGCAAATATATTGTTACAGTTTTGTTGCATATAAACAGGTTAGTAAAAATCAAAACTATATTTATTGTTTTACAACAAAAGTTATCATTATTATTATGCTATTAATTTATTTGTTTATGGGTTTGTATATTATAAAGCAGAAGAAATAGAAAAATTAAGTTGTATCGGTTTGGAACAAGTAAGGGGAAAACTTGTTAAAAAGGATGATAAACAGTATAGTTTGGCTATAAAATTAGAAGTATTTTGCCATCATGTTATGAAAAAGAAAAAATAGAACCGACTAGAGATGTCAAAGCTATATGGGAAGAAAATTTCAAGATCATATTTTGTCACTTGGGACGTAGTGTAAACTTACACTTTTTGACTTGTAATTACTACATTGTGGCACTGAGCAGTATCTATGGCATTTACTGATCATTATTTAAACCTGAAAATGTAATATACACTATATACGTCACTTTCTTTTACAACAAATATAAATTAAACCTGTTTAAAATTACATACGTTTCAATGTATGCTACCAACGTTTCCTTATTCCTCTAGTTCACAAAACTGCCACCAGACGTCATCCACTTTGAATTTTTTCGCCAATAAAAGTGGGTTCGTAATATGGGCAGTCATATTTTAACAGACCTTTTCAATTTGACAGTTATCTCATTCAATCTCTGCATATATTAAAGAAAAATGCCGCCTGCAACTGTCAATTGGACTGTTAAAAGAAACGTCAAAGATATAGCAGTCATTAAAATTAGAAATTTGCATCGTTTGACATTTTCATTTTTGCTTCAATAAAAGTCTTTGTATCTCCTTAGTAGTTTTTTAAAGGTGCCAAAGACTTTCCCCACATTTTACGTTTAAATTTTGAAAAAACAAACGCCCTGGATTTGCTCCTTGACTTGTACACTGGCTTGCAAAAAAATCGCGTACACCTTAAAAATCAAGTAATCGAGGTTTTGTATTTTTTTAGCTCTGTAAATAATGTAAAAACTGACAATGTTGTCACTGTCATCATTATTTGATCTATTGTGGAGCTAGTTCTTCATTGTGTGTAATTTACCTACTGTTAAATTACAAATATATCCCAGAAAAATGAAAAACAACCAACTATGTATTTCAATTTCTGCTAATTTTGACATCTTAAGGTTGTGTACAAATTGCCATGGAAGACTTTGTCGAACGAGTCTCAAAAATGGCTCAACCGATTTGAACAAATTTTGGTTTATAACAATTATATTAAACATAGATTGTAACGAATATTAAATAAAAAAAATTGAATTTGTTTTTATATAAGTTATCAAAAAAAAAAAAAAAAAAATTACAACTTTTATTGTTTTTGGATTAAAATTTATTTCAAAACCATCTTTATAAATATTAAGGTAAATAAATATGTAGTTATTATAAATATGTTTCATTTTAGAATTTATAAACAGGAATAAATTCACCAGAGTGATTCTACCGGCCACTTCTCTAACGCAAGCTGTTGTGAACAAGCCTCACACACTACATTACCATGGCCTAACAGATATATTAATGATAATTATTAAAGGTATTAACAAATAAATGACAATAAAATATACATAAAAATAAAGTATTATTAAAGATAATACATATAAAAATTCTCAGACGCAGGTAAGTGATGAATTTATTCATTTTGATGATACTAACCTCCAAAAAAATTACATGTTATGGTAGCAGATAATAAACAAATGTACTTATTCCCTATTTATCTTAAGAGTGCCGCTTCGAAATTATTATAAATAAGTAATATGTATTATAACAAATATACTCTTATATATTTTGTAATAGCGCCACCCGTAGGGCATTTGTAAATAATTAATAAAGTTTGCGTTATATCCTATGTGAATATATATTTTTAGATTTCTCCTTTATAAGTACGCGTGCCGCTTTGAAATTATTATAGATAAAAAGTAGGTATTATAACAAATTATTAAATATATATTTCAATTTACTGCCCCCAGTAGAAGGGTATGAAAAAAATTCATGAACATTTTGTTGCCTATGATATACGTTTAATCTTAGATATTCCCTATATAAGTCCGCGTGCCGCTTTGAAATTATTATAAACAATTATTATGCATTGTAACAAATTATTTAGTATATATTTCCATATAGCGCTCCCCGTAGAAAGGCATGAGAAAAATTCATGTACATAGTGTTACCTATCATACATGTGTAATCTTGGATATTTTCTATATAAGACTGCGTGCCGCCTTGAAATTATAATAAATAAATAAATAAATAAATAAATAAATAAATAAATAAATAAATAAATAAATAAATAAATAAATAAATAAATAAATAAATAAATAAATAAATAAATAAATAAATAAATAAATAAATAAATAAATAAATAAATAAATAAATAAATAAATAAATAAATAAATAAATAAATAAATAAATAAATAAATAAATAAATAAATAAATAAATAAATAAATAAATAAATAAATAAATAAATAAATAAATAAATAAATAAATAAATAAATAAATAAATAAATAAATAAATAAATAAATAAATAAATAAATAAATAAATAAATAAATAAATAAATAAATAAATAAATAAATAAATAAATAAATAAATAAATAAATAAATAAATAAATAAATAAATAAATAAATAAATAAATAAATAAATAAATAAATAAATAAATAAATAAATAAATAAATAAATAAATAAATAAATAAATAAATAAATAAATAAATAAATAAATAAATAAATAAATAAATAAATAAATAAATAAATAAATAAATAAATAAATAAATAAATAAATAAATAAATAAATAAATAAATAAATAAATAAATAAATAAATAAATAAATAAATAAATAAATAAATAAATAAATAAATAAATAAATAAATAAATAAATAAATAAATAAATAAATAAATAAATAAATAAATAAATAAATAAATAAATAAATAAATAAATAAATAAATAAATAAATAAATAAATAAATAAATAAATAAATAAATAAATAAATAAATAAATAAATAAATAAATAAATAAATAAATAAATAAATAAATAAATAAATAAATAAATAAATAAATAAATAAATAAATAAATAAATAAATAAATAAATAAATAAATAAATAAATAAATAAATAAATAAATGAATAAATAAATAAATAAATAAATAAATAAATAGTATGCATTGTAACAAATTATTTAATATACATTTGAAAATAGCGCCTCCCCCTCCCAAAGATCTTTTGGAAATATTTGTAGAGGTTAGAATTTGTGTTTGTATTATAACTCGCATCATAGATGGCACTGTAGCATAAAGGTTGATTTACATATTACATTAAGCAGGTTCTTCTGAAATATTACCTGTACCATAAAACTTTATGCGATACATACATTGAAATTTAGACCATAAAATGATCGATTTTTGCAACGGCTTTAAATTAAGATGTCTGTCATCAATTCAAAAATTTTAGCACTAAAAAATCCAGAATACTATGCTCTAAAATTCAATATAAAATGCATCCTATAAAAGCTAATATGTTTTAGAATCATTAAAAATTAATTTATAGAAAAAATAAAAATATACTTTGAATTATGTTAATTTTTGTTATTATATTTCTGCATTACCTTCCCATAAATTATGAGATCCTTATTTTCCAAGGGCATCGAATACAGAATGGAACCTACGGTATATTTTTACCCAACCGGGTATTAAAATTTGGGTTCAGTTCCGGTTCATTTTCAGTTCAAAATGTAATCGTTATAAATACTTCTTATAGCTGAACATCGGGAAATTGGGTTCGTGTTCTTATCTTGTATTGCATTATAAATTTCGGCTCGTATTTTAAATTAACAGGCCAAAAGAATTGTCTATATACGACAATGTAAAAGTAGTTCAGCGTTTTGTCGCATAGTGCGCCTCACGAATTCACTATCCTCTATGCTGAAAACTAATTTCTCAACAGTCAACAGAGTTGGGCGTCGTGCAGTCGCCGCAGCACGCAGCAGAATCGTAAACTAAATAATGATCAATGACCAAAACGCCCAAGAATAATTAATAAAGTAAAAACAAGCAAATAATATATATATATATATATATATATATATATATATATATATATATATATATATATATATATATAATATATTAATTTTTTGCGTCAATTATATATTGAGGATCTTTACATTTCTTATTTTTTTGTAATTCGCCTTGCAAGCGAATGACACCCCTAAATATTTAAATAAAATAAATATATCATCACGGTATATTACGCATTGCTGGATGTGCCAATCTGCTTAAAGAAATAAAACGACTGCATAGGAAATATATAAAGTATAGGAAAATATTTTATTATTTCTTTATACGTATATACTATCGTAGGTTATTGCGCATTACTGGGTGTGCTAATAAACTTGCATTCGCGCTCTCAAAGGTGTAAAAATTAGGTTCCAATTCGGATAGACAGAAACATGACAGATAGTTTAACACAATTAGCCATACGATAATAATGTTATACATATACATAATATATAGATTAGGTATGTATTTACATTCTACTCCGGTCTCCGGTACACTATGAAAAATAATTATTAGAGAGAAGAACTGACTCGAACAGAGTACGAATTCTTGTAAAATTTAGGGGAAGTGGAATTTTTGAAATCTGGCAATACCAAGGTCACCTGTAAGAGATGGTTACTTTAAAAGGGCAAAAGCCTAATGGTTAGTGATGCACACGAGACGAGACGAGACGAGACATATAAAATATCGATCTCGTCTCGTTTTCGGATCTACAATCTCGATCTCGCTCTCGTTCTCGCACATTTTTTTGGGTTTCGTCTCGTTCTCGCGCGAGAGTCTCGCTGTAAAAATAAGCGCTTGCGCACTACGTATTTAAAACGGTATTTACGTATCAGTTGAACTACAAAAGACAAGTTTGCACCAATCGTTCCGTCTTCCGTGTATTTGCAGTCGTATAACTATAATAAAGAGATGAAACACTAAATTCTAGTCACCAAATATTTCAATACGAACATCTGCTAATACATTCTGTCATCAGTAAAACTAATTAAACATTTAAAAAAATCTTTTTTGTAACTAAAAGTTTCTACACTTTATTATTAATTATATGCCACTATTTTAGTAAGATTTACTCATAAAAATGCTAGTGCTGGCAACCAATCACTCCGCTTCACTCCGTGTTGGCTCCTATCAACGCTTAATATAAAATCCTTTACTTTTCAGGGACGACAAGAATTTTATTAACCGTAGTTTTAACTGTGATGAATTAGGGGCTGAAATGTTGGAGAAAAACTAGTTATATTAGATGCAAAACCGATTTAGTCTTTATTTTGCATTTCCTCGCTCTGCGACCGATATCATTCGACTCTAGATAGACTCAAAAAAAAATATAGTCAATTCATATAATTTTCACATTCACGTGTTCTATGCACGAATTACCGTTGACTCTTCTCCCTGTACGGTTCATTTTTCATTGAATTTATGGATCAAAGCTATAAAGTTATAAATACTTTTTATCGATTCTCGCAGTTGTTATATCGATCTCGCCTCGAATTTTAAGTTGCTATCTCGCTCTTGTTCTCATCCCGCATAATTCAACGAGACGACACGAGATGCGAGAGTGTACTCTCGCCTCGTCGTGCATCACTACTAATGGCAAAGATTAAAGTCTATTGTCTATCATATTCTGTTGAACAAGAGATTATCGTGACCCCCTAGAGTAGGTAATAAAGTAATGATTACACCTGATGTTGTCTATTTTAGCCAATGGGATTTTCCATTACCCAGGTAATTTTTATTCCACTCCTTACTTTTAACATTACAATTATATAGAGTTGTTAGCCAAGTTGAACTTCCCGCGCCAAGTAACTACCTGTTGCGGAGAGAGAGGGCCCGCCGTGCGCCAAAACCAAGATGCGAGTGTGGTTGTTAGGCGACAAGAATTACCTACTTTTATTTTGTTGTTGTATTAATGTGTATTTTGTGTCAGTTAAATAGATATTGAATTAAAGCTAAGGAGAGTTCTATTCAGTGTCTAACAGAGTTATTTATTAGTTGTAAGGAGTGTTTATTGTTTTAATGATGCCTAAAGAACCCTTAATAGTTATGTAAAATCTACAGTTAGGTTCATTAATAGAACCCAGGTTTTTTTACCTCATAAATATTCAACACTGTTGTTTTCATGCTTACTTGGTCTATAGTTTTCATATTACATTTTACATAAAATTACATCATGATGGCATAAGTGCATATTTTATTATATTTTTAATACATAATTTTGGATTCATCAGTTTTTCGAACTCTAATAAAGAATAGGTGTATTTGTTTGAAATATTGTATTCATTTGTAATGGAATTTTAAAAATATGTAAAGATTTAATGAAAAATTAATTATACAATCCGCGTATGAAATATAAAATACCGATTCAAAATGCTATATTTGCCTCTTTGGGATATTGCAATAAAAATGCAAAGATGCTAGCATAATACAGCGCACATAAAGAAAGAGAGAGAGATAGCAAATAAATAGAAATAAATATTGGTAACACAAAACGCGGTCTCCCGCGTTCGTCAGGCATCGGCGGCATACAAGTAGCGCCGACAGAAAGCGTGGCGCGGATGTTACGAGTACTACCACTTTTGTACACAACCTTAATTGACATTAGTGACATTAACAAGTTAAAAATCAAGATCGATTCAATACAGCAAAAAATAGGTGTACGCGTTTTTTTGCAAGCCAATGTAGTATCAGTTAATGACGTCAGATTTTAGAGATTTAATTTTCTAGGTTGGAATAAATAGGGTGGAATATGACAGAACCAGAACTTTATGTTAGTTACAATTTTATAACGTTTTTACCTTCCGTCACCTTTAGGTAAGGAAGGTACTGTCTGGTCAAAAAATTCGGTGGTGAGTTTTTGATGAATAAGCACGTTTTAGGGTCCCTAGAATACGATTTTACTATTTTTACGATGATGTGTGCGTGTGTGTGTATGTGTGTGTGTGTGTGTGTGTGTGTGTGTTTATGTGTGTGTGTGTCTGTGTGTGACAAAATTTTCTAATGCGATAACTCTAATGTTACAATTCCAAAAATTATAATTCTTTCGTATTCCTCTTCGTTACATCCATGTGAAGAGTAGATTTTGGTTATAATTGGTCAACCGGAAGTACCTTCATTTGAAGATTTTAACAGTTTTTCTTGAAAAAACGATGTTAAATATTTTTCACATTTAATGTTATAAATATAAAGAATATCAGCAGAGATCTTGCCAGGGTCGGGTAACGAAATTTTAAGCAAATCTTTAAAGAATTTTAACTCAAAAACAAGAAGATTTAGAAAAAAAACTTATTAAGAAAAATTGTTGCTCTCGACGAGTTACATCACTGGTTAAATTTAATGCACTTATTTCATTTACACACTGTAGAGTTCAAAAATGATAAAGAAATTAAATATCTTATATATTAGTCAACTATGTTATAACTCTGGAAACAGCTGCTATATTAAGAAAATTCTGATTGAAAGGTGTCAATGTCAATTGCAGTTGACAGTATGTTTGTGTTATAATTTTGCTACTGGAAATATAGGATATTTTGTTCCGTATGGAATTTATGTAAAATACATACAACTGCCTTAAGGAAATGTGCAAGAAATAGAATCTTTTGCAAGGAATTTTCTGTATGGCATTTATACAAAATACATACAACTGACGGAAGGTAATGTGCTGGCCACATCAGATTTTTTTCATTTAAAATGCGAGTGAAACGGTTTATGAACAAGAACTTGTTGTTAATAGTTTGTGGTTATAATAATAGTTTAATATTTTTCTTATTAATTTATCTTTCTCAGTCATTAAAAAACCTAAAATTAGGATATAACGCAACAAAACCATTTCATGCATTTTAAATAATGATGTTTTTAAATGTTTCTAAAGAAGAAGACTTACCTTATATTTCATACTTTTCACGATAATATTAGCGAACAACAATAATATTGCAAATAAATGTTTTGAAATGTCATACATACTTGACAAAATCCTGTCATATTCCACCTTATACCAAACTTGAAAATTATATCCCTATTTGATCCCTACAACAAAACCATGGTAACAAATATGATGTCATTACCTGAGACAATCTCTGAATAGTCCCCAACTGAATATGAATCGGTCCCTAATCCCATTGCTCATATTTTTTATCTTTTATAATTGAAAAGGTCTATTATCTTTCAAAATTTACTGTTTTTGTGTTACACGCTGAATCATCGATATATAATTTAGAAACTTTAATTATCGAAGAGTTGAGACACTTCGTTCCGCGTCGTGTCTCAAACTTCATTCTCACAAAATAAAATAATGACACTTTCATTTTAACACTTGATATAAAAGCTATTTTTAGATCCAAGGGTCACTAACCACTAACCCTTTTGAGAACCAGGCCATATTCGAAATTTTAAAACATATGGCGGGCCGGATAATAATTTGTATTAGAAATACTGTTGGATTATAAATGTAAAAAAAAATGAAATTATAAGTAATGATTTTTCTTTTACATTAGTATCTTCAAATTTGAGTTTGGAAATTATAAATATGATGTACCAATTTGTATAAAGTTTTCGATGGAAGTCAGTTGTACGTGTTCGATTTTTTGATTTACGTTACACCTTTAGAAATGTCTGTTTGCAAGTATACGTATACACAACCAAAAATTGATACAATTTTCCTGGTAAAATCTTTAATTTTCGTATAGTTAGAATGTGGTCGGAATCGAGATTTGAGGGTCGACGACGGTCCAGCGACCGAGCTAATGGTAATGGCCAAGCCATTCGAGCATTTCTATGCATTCGATAGTGTTTTTTTGGTCTGTGCATTCGAGATTCGAGTTTCAGATCTCGTTGAGTTTACGTCGCTCCACTGCTGAAAATTCCAACCTTCGTTAATCGTAATAAAACTTTACAATAGTTGTATTATAGTCCTTAACAGTATTATGTGCTAAAATTATCTTCGTTAAGCAGTAAGTGCAATCATAATCGATTATTTATTTTGGAAGTTTTTGTTTGTGGCCACCTTGATTTGTTCCGATTCCGGTTTACGTTTGTATAGTGAACAGGTATTCGTCATATACCTATTAGACTAGTTAATAGGTATATGGTTATGGTATTCGCAACAATCAACGAAAACGACCGTTGAGGGCAGCACAAGATGGCAGCTCGATGGTGTATTTTATATTAGGCAACAAGTAAACTGCAAAACATGTGACATAATACCATAATAATTTACAGTAACTGATCGACATATGAAGCAATCTTTGCTGTAAATAAACCAGACCCAGCTTAAGGTTATGTGTAATATTTGTGGCTCCAAAATATTTGGAACAAAAAATTCATAACTTATAAAACATTTGAGATACAATTCTAATATTTTGTACATATTGTGGATACCCGTTTATCTGAATCCTGATCATCCGAACCTTTTAATAATTCAGACCGTTTTTTGAAAAATTGTTATACCTCATTTGCTATATCCTAGATCTGGCTTTGCTGTGTTGTCCGCTATTTATAAGAATCTGAAGATGGATCTGCTTCCAATATTGAGAATTATCGTCCCATAGCTATGCTGTCTGTGTTTAGTAAAAATTTTGAGAAAATAATTTATACGAACATCTACATTACTGTCAAAAATAAGATCTCTCCGTTTCAGCATGGATTTATGACTACAAGATCAACCGTCACCAACTTGATGTACTTTACGCACTCGGTTTCTATTCTACTATACTTCATGCTCGAGGTCAAATGGATTGTATTTATACAGACTTTACCAAAGCTTTCGATAAGGTTGATCACTGTATCTTGATCAGCAAGCTTCAGTTACTCTCTTCTTCTACTCCTCTTATTTCCTTGATAACCAGTTATTTATATCAACGTAAACTGTTTGTTTATTATGACGGTTCCAACTCATTTAAATTCATCGTGTCTTCTGGAGTGCCTCAGAGCTCTAATCTAGGCCCTCTTCTGTTTCTTCTTTTCATCAATGATATCACTGAAGTAATTCATTCTGAAGAACTACTGTTCGCTGTTGACCTCAAAATTTTTTTACAAAATATCTTCCGTTAGTGACTGCCAAGGATCACAATATGATTTAAATAATATAAGTCAATGGTGCCTCATCAATAAATTAAATTTAAATAAATGCTCCGTCATTTCTTACACAAGAAGATTTTCTCCGTTAATATATAACTATACAATTGAGAACATTTCCTTACCTCGAGTCAACTCAATAAAGGATCTTGGTATAAAATTTGAAGCGGACCTTTCTTTTGTACTTCGTGTCAGAGAGGTCTATAATGGTTCTATCAAAATGGTGGGCTTCATAATTAGAAATACTAAAATTTTTACTGATGTGTCAGTTATTTTAGCACTCTATTACACCTTAGTCAGGTCGAAACTTGAATATTGCCATATTATTTGGAATCCTATTTATGAGGCTCAACAGGATCTGCTAGAATCGGTGTAAAAGAAGTTTCTCAGATTTTTTTATTTTAAATTACATAATAGATACCCTAACAGAACAATGAATTACAGCGAACTGCTAAAAATATTTAATATCAGCAGCTTATCAGAACTTAGAGATGCTTGCTTGATCCTGCATTTGTGTAAGCTTATAAATGGCACTGTCGACGATTCCCATTCTCTTTCTTTTCTTAATTTCCATGCTCCTACTGTCACCAGATCGCGTCATACTTTTTCTCTTCCTTTTGCCTGCACTAATCTTCTCCTTTCCTTTCCCATTTATCGAATGTGTTTGTTATATGAAACCAAATTTTCTACTATTGATATTTTCCATTTAAAGTTTAGTCAAATTAAACGGATATTATGGTCTTAATTTTGTTCTTCTCTTACCCTTTTATTGGGCTACGGCATGTTGGGTTTGTATTTAAATAAATAAATAAGAAGCGGTACTTAAAAAATATAAGCATGGACAAGTCTACATAAAATTAACAAGTGTAGAGCTGAACTCTACAGACGCACACCTTATTAGTTTTCGTTGCCGCCTCTTCGAAATGTAACTACACCCTATAAAGATAAATAATAAATATTTCCGATAAATATGGTTATTTATATTACAAAATATATTTTTTTGTCTTAATGATTACTCGTATATTTAAAAAATATCAAGCAATATTGAGCTATCGGTAAAAACAACCATAGTCCAAATATTGTAAATATGAGTTACAGCAACATGTACATTCAAGGATGCCAAACAGTTTGCTAAAACTGTTTTTCGCAAAAAGTATTTTAGTCAGTTAATTATTACATTTATGTTTTTACATAAACCTCCTATAAAATTGTCTATACCGTGTTTTTAAGGCCATAATGTAGCTACCTAAATGTAACAAAAAATGGTGCTATAGAATTTGCATTGCACTAATTGTAATAGTAATATAAGAGCATTCGTATTTTTTTACAATATATAATATTATTGCTACACGGCGACGCATAGATATTGCTAATTTTTTTCATAGTATTGTCTAAAAAAATATAGGAAAACGACGAAAAGTGCTCTACTTTTAAATGTTTAATTTTGTATAGCTTAAATAAAAAATATATTAAAATTCATACGTTGCCTTGTAGATATAGTTGTAAACAATATATAAATGCTATTTTTTTTAACAGATTGCCAATTGTTATTGAAATATGATGAAAACTAATTTTAATCGTGCATAGATGCTACTTTCAGGTAGCATCTATGCACCCCAAAAAAATTTTTATTCATGCATAGATGCTACTTTCAGGTAGCACCTATGCACCCCAAAAATATTTTTAATCGTGCATAGATGCTACTTTCAGGTAGCATCTATGCACCCCAAAAAATTTTATTCGTGCATAGATGCTACTTTCAGGTAGCATCTATGCACCCCAAAAAAATTTTAATCGTGCATAGATGCTAAGTTCAGGTAGCATCTATGTCCCCTCAAAAAAAATTTAATCGTGCATAGATGCTACTTTCAGGTATCATCTATGCATCCCCAAAAAAAATTTAATCAAGCATAGATGCTACATTCAGGTAGCATCTATGCACCCCAAAAAAATTTAATCGTGCATAGATGCTACTTTCAGGTATCATCTATGCACCCCCAAAAATTTTTTAATCGAGCATAGATGCTACTTTCAGGTAGCATCTATGCACAATTAAAAATTTTTTTGGGGTGCATAAACGCTACCTGAAAGTAGCATCTATGCACGATTAATTTTTTTTTGGGGTGCATAGATGCTACCTGAAAGTAGCATCTATGAACGATTAATTTTTTTTACGGTGCATAGATGCTACCTGAAAATAGCGTTTATGCACGATTAAAAAAATATTTTTAGGGGTGCGTAGATGCTGCCTGAAATTAGCATCTATGCACGCAGTAACAACGCACACAAAATGTTCGTGTACGTAGGAAAACAAAGTTCCCGTCATATGACATACGTGGTGTAGTAAAGAGGTTTTGTTTTGTTTATATTTATAATTTTTAGAAATAAATAACTATGTATTTACAATGGCTATAAACATCTTATATTTATTGGTGGTAGAATTCGTCTCATTTTTGCAAACTCCCTTCTCACAATCGTGCATAGATGCTATTTTCGGCTAGCATCTATGCACCGTTAAAATTTTTTTAATCGTGTATAGATGCTACTTTCAAAGTAACAATGTATACCTATTCTATTATTTATTTTATAAAATTTTCAACTTGTCATATTGTACTAACTAAAGCACCGTGTAAGTAATGCAAGCGGACTAGCAAATAGTATTGCCACCAGTGTTGCCAGATTTAAAATGCAGTATTGTCAGAAATTAATAATTTTGTAGACTCCTGTGAAATAAATTTTATATATTATATATTTTCAACATATATACATTTGAAATTTATATTCTATCTGTCTTATGTTGAGTTTCGCGGTACATTTAAAAAAAGGCAAAATTTTTAAAATTATGCCCTGTTCCATTTAAGCCATTCAGTAGATGACATTGGCAACAGCGCAAATCTGAAGTAGCCGAAATTACATTGGGTAAACTTGTCTCTTGTCTCTAATTTCAGCCAATCAGAGAGCTCAAAACTATTCCCTATGCTCCGCAATACTGAATGGCTTAAATGGAACAAGGTATAGGTAGATATTTTGTCATATGATAAATTCGCATCTTTTGTACAATTTTATTTATTTATGTATCAATTTTAAGAAATGAAGTTTTTATTTGGTAAATTTTCTGTTGCCTCTTTTTAGCCCCCACGCGAAATTTCAAAAGTCGGCGCCTATGAACATAGTTTGTCAATGTTAAATGAACTTGTCATAAAGATGTTCACTAAAGAAGAAAAAATTTGAATGGTTACTTGGTACAATGCTGGTTATAGTTTGAGAAATATTTGTGATATGTTTGCGAATTTATATTTTGAACGCCTTAGACCAGATCCTTCTACAATTTCGGAAATATTTACATAATTTAAAAGTGCTGGATGTTTAGATAAGAATCATACGAAAAGGGCAAGAACAAAAACTGCGCGAAATGAAGAAAATAAAAATACTTTACTACGTGCAATAGAAGAAAATAATCAGCTGTCTACAAATTTTTGACAAATCAATTAAATAATATTACTTAATTGTTAATGGCGCAGTTTTTGAAAATATTTTGTAATTTGTGATTTGAAATATATTGATTTTTTATTAATACTGCTCTTATACTTTCGTAAATTATTTTATAAATCAGTAAATTATTATGACAAGTTCATTTGACATTTACATCAGCTAAAACTCACGGTATGTTAATCTGCGATTCTGCGATCGCTGTTTTTCAATTCCAACCGTTTCAGAGATAAGAGTCCGTAAAGTTTTCCGAAGGGTTTAACGCTTAAATTCGTAAATTAAAAGGGCTAAAAGCCCGGGAAATAGCGTAACGAGAGAAATTGAACCCGCGCTTTCCATTGGCTTGCACAGAATTGTTGAAATACTTTTAGTTTACAATATATTTGCCTTTCAAGTTTGTGGCGAAGGGCCTGAGCTAGTACTTGAACTAAAAGGGCTGGAAAACCCGGACAAATATTATTAAACTTAATAATAATAATAATAATTGAAATCCATGGTCAGATATTTCCCAAGGGCTTAAATAAGCCCTCAGTCCTTTGTAAAAGGGCAGACACCTATCGGATGGTTTTATCGTACCTAGAGAACTCAATACTAATAATAGGATAGAAAAATTCGGAAAAATCCTTAAAAATTAGGATATTTCCCTGTCCTTTTTGTTATTTACATAGGAAATATAAAGAAAAAAACACTTTTATTTATTCTTATAAAAAATCATGCATTATCTTCGTCTAGTATTCTAGATACCGTATCCTATCTCTGAGTGTTACAGCCCTTCGTGGAATCTGAAATCAAACATAAACATTACTTATTTTGTGCGGCACGGCAAAGTATAAAAGATGTAATAAATTAACAATTAATATTTGTTGACAGAAAAACCAAAAATCTTAGTGATTTTTATAACAATCATTCTCTTCGATTTATATACTTATCGGTCTGTTCTTTTTTAGTAACTCGAGTATTTTAAATATTATGGAAAAATAATTTCAAACGAGGTTCATTTTATATTAAAATGTCAATAAATCTGCACTATAGGTTTCTTTACATAGTATTTCAATTATATCCAATGGTACGTAACTTTATATTTTCAAATGGAACACCTTACATATTTATTCAAATTTGAAAAGTACATGAAATTTGTTATCCAATAGTATAAAAAGAATCCTCTGTTATGTTATTAAAAAATACAATGCGAATGATTTAAATATTACATTTAGTAGGCTTTGCATTACATTATTTTAACATTACACCTTTCAAATTTAATTCAATAGTTATTTATGATACAAGTGTGTTATATTTCAAATAAGTCACGGAAGAGAAGTGTTAACCCATAAGGCCGTTAGGCCGAGTGGGGTAATTTTCTCAAGTGACTTATGTAATTAATATACATATGCCATATAAAATTTTATCCAACACCTCTTCAAATGGTATAAAATGCATTTCAAAGATTTTCTAATTTGACATTTCGAAATGACATTATTTCGAGAAAATGGTATTAATAGGTATAGGTATCATAATTCTTGAAAATTTTGTATATTAATGTAAATGAAAAAATCTGATGTGGACACCTCACGACTTCGAAGTACCATTTATGGAAATTATGATGATCAAAAAGGGAGGTGCACAACTAGATGTTATAACAGTCCTAAATACAAAATTTCATCTTTCGACTGCTTACCGTTTTTGAGTTATGCGAGATACGTACGTCCGTACGTACATACGTACGTACGTACAGACGTCATGACAAAATTAGTCAAAATGGATTCAGGAATGGTCAAAATGGTTATTTCCGTTGAAATCTGAAAACCGACATTTTTCGCGATTACAATACTTCCTTTACTTTGTACAAGGAAGTAAAAATAAGAGAAGTAGGTACGTAGGCGGCTCTAGAATATGTTTCTATGGCGCAGAGACAAATTATAAATGAAGTAAAATATCATATTGGCATCTGTCATTCAAAGTGTCAGTTTACTGTTTATATTATTGTGAATCATTAAACGTTTACTCCACGATTCTCTTATTCGACATTTTTAGTTTCGCCACTAGTGTAAACTTTACGTAAATATAAAATTGGAGTTTATTTAAATAGTAAGTTTTCTTACGTTAAAATATAATATAACCAGGGCCGGATACGTCATAACCGGATTTTTATGTGGCAACTGTTTTGAACATGTGGTACTTTTAATTTCAATTTTTAATAACAAGATAATATAAATTTGACTTTTATATTTACCATTCGGCTACTTATACGATATACTTTTAGTATACATTATCAAAACATTTAAATTTCACTCAGTGATTCTCCCCTATTATACAAATCTATACAACATTTATATAGTTGAAATCAGAAAAAAATTCTCTATCTAATGAACTAAAAAATTATATAAGTTGCCATTTAAAAATATATAATTTTATTCTACCGTTTCAGAACCATTGGTTGAATTTTCGGTTTGTTATTACTGTTAAATTAGCTCCTTCTTATCTATAGTAAAAATGAATAAGCAGAAGACTCACGTCATCGACCTGAAAAAACCTTATAAAATGAAATATAACTTATAGAAATTATTGGGTATTATTTATTTTTTAAAAAAGAGGGAATTAAAAATACTAGTATTAAGAAACGTATATATTAATAAAATTTACCTTCATATCAAAGTCAATCCTTATTCCTTTTAGGAAATATAAAATTATTTGAAATAATTGTAGTTAATTTTCGTATCATAACGGTAGCACTACTGACAATGTCCATGTTTACATTGAATTTAAAATCGATCAAATATCGATCCTGTCCCTGTCACTTGATTGACAGGTGATTGTCAACTTATCTCATCCAGACACAAGTGACTTGAATTATTATAAATGATTGCAAATATCAAAGTAGTTATGTATACTATTATTCACGAAAGATGACTATTCAAGGTCATTTGTTCGAAGAAAGAACACACATCACTTTACAGCAGTAGCTTAGCAACATTTTGTATTAGAAAGAGAAAGATTATTTGACCTATGTCTGTTTAATTTATGTGCTGTGACAGATATACGTAAATAGCGGCATTACTTTCTAACACATTATAAATAATAATGACGTATGTCGTAGAATTACAGATACCTAATTATCTATTATACTGCCCTCTGTGCTAATATTTACCCAGTGGCGTTGACGTTTAAATCAAATTATTATTCCTTGGTTTATAGTTAAGTCTTATGTTCTTGAATTTTACAAAAAAACATAACTGAAGAACATAAATCTTTCAGAGTCATTATTTAGAAAGAAACATAATTTTCAAATAAATTACTCTTATTTTTTCAATCAAAATGTGTCCATAAATATTTCATGTTGACGCCCATTTAGGACATACTACAACGTTTGATGCACAATCTTTTGAAACATGACCGAAAGTTGAGCATCGATAGCATCGTATCACAGTGAAATATTCTGCACATTTGTAACTTCTCCAGTTAAACGGTATCGAATTATATTTTAGCAATAGATTTCTTATTATGGGATTAACTTGGATTACGATACTAGCAGTTATAGATTTCTCATGTGAAATGGTTCTTATAAATTTTACATCGTTCGTTACATATTGTTCAATTTTATTTTGTTTCATTAGTTTTTCAATTAGTTGATTTTTATCTTCCGGGATATCCGTTTTATTTATTCCATATATTATAATACGAGGAAGAAATCTTTTAGGTTCATACACATTGTATTTTTCTTTGGAAGATTCCAAATTAGATTTTATTTTTTTTATAGAATCATCATTTTTACAATTTATTATAATACCTCCCTGTTTCGAATGTTTAACCTTGTTGATTTCAAGTGACAGATTCACCGGATCAATCAGTTGTTGAATTTGTTCTCTAGTTGTTGCAGATTCTTGTTTCGTTTGGGTTGGTTTAATTATTAGAACCTTTTGTACAGGTTTCGCTGCTATCATATTATACGTTGGTTTTGTTTGAAATGTGTTAGATGTCGTGACATTGTTCTTTTCTACCTCATTACTTAGTTGTTTACTTAAGTCAGTGTTTTTTAATTTTAACTCTAGATCTTTTATTAAATATGCCTGCAATTCATTAACCTTTTCCATTTCTTCGATGATTTTTTGAAGATTATTAATTTCTTTTTTCAAATAAGTGTTCTCCAAACCAACTTTGTCGTAAGTAACAGTTTGACTTAACTCCAAGGTCACATTTTTTTGACATTCATTACATACCCAGTTTTTTTCTTCTTCGTACTGCCTCATTGCTTCAATTGTAATGCCAACGCATCGTATATGGAAGTATCTGTGACACAAACTGCTACAGGACACTTTATCATCATATCTTGACACTTTTTTATTACAAATATCACACAATGAGACACTACCACCACCGCCTCTCGCCGACATCTTTGATTTTTTTATCTGTGTGCTTCTTCTTAGGCTGCAGCTTAGTCAGCCTGTCCGGTAATTGGGTACTGCAGTAATACTGTAGCACAATACACAAATACTTAACGCAGAAGAAACTGTTGAAATTAAACTTCAAAAACTATAATAAACAGAATAGAGACGAGATCTCTAAAATGGTTCGGTCACTTAATGAGGATGGAGGAAAATAGTTGGCCAAACCGTATCTTTCAGTGGATACCACCAGGGAAGAAGAGAGGACGACCAATCTTGGAGAGGAGTGATGAGACAGCGGAACCTGGAAGAAGGTCTAGCGTATGACCGGGAAACTTGGCGTCGGGAATTGGGAAGGCAGCATCTAGCAGTATAATATGTATTGTATTGATTATGGTGAAATATGTTGAGTACATACATATATGTACTTTAAATTGTACATAATTAAATCCAAATATATGTAATAAATAAATAAATAAAAATAAATATATAAAAGAAAATGATTATTTTCAAAAATAGTATAGTTTTGTTATTAATTATTTTAATTACTTACATGCATGTATTGTATACAGTAAGTTATGCAACACGCATTACATTTTCTAGAATAAATTAGTACCCCATGTATACGTAGTAGTAAGTGACGTCATTATCTAGTAATATTTATTGATGACGTGAGTCTTCTGTTTGTTCATTTTTACTATATCATTTTTTTTGTATAGAATATATTTTTCTAAAGTCATTAGATCGCCCAAAAAAGTACTGGTTATTTTAAAGGAAACGCCCTGTATAGTGTGTTTATAGGTACAAAATTTAACTTACAATGTAAAATTTCAAGTCTGGTGATCAGGCGAACCAGTTGACTTCATAATACCGGAGGAGATATTTTCTTGATCCAGGCAATGAAATAAAGTCCACTCACGAACGGGTTCTCCAAGTCGCGATTTCTGCATCTCTTCCCATTGAAAAGTCGAAAACATCTGTAAAAAAGATTTATTAATAAAATTATAAATGTAGATAATCTTATGTATTGTATCTGCAATTTATATTTATCTGTACTCATAATACAGATTTTTTATATTGATGTCTAAAGTTAAAATTTCCTATAGCCAATTGGTTTCACTTACAAGATTCAGAGATATTGAGCCATAAAATTCTTTCAGTATTTTAACAATTTTGAAAATATGTTTATTTATAGAAAAATGCATGCTGAATTTACATTTGAAACGTACAAGTTCATATCTTTCTTAGTTTCAGAGATATTAATATAAAAAAATATAATATAAAATATAGTTACTTGTATTTCTTAACTGTTGGTATTGCTAGGGAAAAATTATTGGAGAAGCAGTCTTGGTAAAATGATTTTATTACAAAGTCATTTATTTCGACATTTCGGTTCCTAGTAAACCATCACCAGAGCTATGTTAATGTATAGTTGAGAAAATGACAATTATATTACGAAAATGTGATAAAATATATAAAAATAATTCAGCCAATGGCATTTGAGAATTTTGCTTAGATACTATATATTGATAAGCGAATTTACCCTTGACGACGGGGTATTGGTGGTATAACCGTTTTTGTATATTATATCAAATTTATTCATTGTATAATCCAACGATTACAATACCACTTGAGTGTTCAGTATTATTGTAATGAAACTCAGCGATGGGGGTAAAAAGCCCACTGCTGCCACCAATTTGTAATAAACCAGACGCTGACCCCAAATATACTAGATCAGACGCAACTCGTGATGTCTCGGTCGCAAAAAAATGAATCATATGTAATCATTTCATCCATGTAATATTTTTGATATTTCGTAACAATATAATTGGTTGATTCGTTGTATAATCTAAACATATACAACTCGAGCTTCGAAAATCATCTGAATATACAGTTTACGGACTCGATGTGTTACCTGAAGACACATCTAATCCTCTGAAGTGTATAACTATTGAATATCAGTTTTTTCAAATTCAAATATCTCGAATACCTGGAATATTTTTATTAAATATATTATAATTAATAAACTATAATAATTCCTTCATATCGAGCCTTTCTATCTTACAAGGTGTAAACTTCGGTGTAACCTATAAAAATATAATTTAAATATTATTTCATTTTTACCAGGTCCGTACTACACGTCGATCAGGCAACCGGGCAAATACCCGGTGGTGGGCCGAAACAATTCGGGCCGGCCGGAATAATTATTCTTATATTTACTGTAATTTAAGTAAATAATCAAAGGAATTTTAATTAATTTTAGCCTTTTCAAAAACAATAAATTAAAATTATTCTTTTAAAATTGGAATTAATCTTGATTTTGGCCGGTCTGCCACAATTTACCAAGGCCGGCGTTAGACATCGTATCCGGCCCTGATATTTACAGTACAAACATACTTTAATTGTATAAACCTAAATATAATAACAATAACTCTGGTGTGACTCCGCCTTGCTTACTTCCCCCGCTCAAATTTTATAGTTGGCTGCACGAAACAGGTACGCTCTCTCGTTAAACGAAGTATGTATATTATCAAAATGAAAGAGTGATGAACAAACCTTAATAATATATTGTGGAGCGGTGCGTGAGGCAATATTTGAGCATTTTTATCCGTGCCAACTTCATGGGTTAGCTTTGTGTAATTGAAAAATGAATGTTAAAGTATTCGGATTGTTGAGAATCTACGTCCTAGGTTATGCATATAATTGAATTAAATTTAAAAAGAAAATACATTTTAATATATAGTTTTATGTTAATTTCCCTGTGAAATATACTTTAAAGTATTCTTCATTACCAACGTTTAACAAAAATACAGTTCGTAGATATTTCATAACAGATGGCAGCACTATAAAGTTTTCTTCCAAATTACATAAATTTTTGGAAAACAATAAAATTGACATTTTGTCAAAACTATCAAAGTAATAATCGTCCAAAATGTCTTTAAAAACTAAACTGCCTGATATAATTGATCCAATAATTGAGGCACCATCAATTGAATTACAAGAAAAATGGGAAATTATTGCTTTACCCGAAAAAATATGCAAAGGTAGAAGAAAAATATATATTAGCAATATTTTAATAAATTATTTTCAGAACCTGTTAAACATTCTCCTGAAAATCTAAACAATTTTGTTAATAAAACTAAATTGGAATATGAAAAGCATATTTCCGAATTAGGAGAAAATTTTGCTCTTGTGAATAAAGAAATTGAAATTGATATTCGATTAAAATCAAACGTTTTAAAAGATGAAATAAACTTACTAGAATCTGCTGGAACTAAAAATGTTACAGATTTATTAATTTATAAAAAAGAAGTATGAATTTAAATTATTTGTAATCCATTTATATAAGGGAAAAAATATTTTAGATTTTGGATTTTGATGAAACTAAATTCGAAGCTTCTAGAGAAAAATGCGAAGACATATTAAAAGAAGGGATAGAAAAAGTAGATAAGTTGTATGAAGATTTCAAAGATTTGGAAAAAATTAAATCGGATAAATTCAAAAAAATATTAAAAGAGTATTATGAAAAAATGGAAAAATGTTCATATAAATTACCATCAGAAATTCAAAAATATTTTGAAGAACAAATAATTGTAATATTTGCCTTATATGTTTTGCAATATATAACTTTTTTTTTTGTAGCGAATTAATAAAATAATACTTACAAATTTGAGGAATTATAAAGAATTACATTTAAACCTAATATTATTTTTTACAAACGATATAAAATTATTAATTCAGAGAATAGCAAAATATGAAGAAGACTGGAATATTTTATCTATTGAAGAAATTCAGCGACGGTTAAGGTATATAATAAATAATTTTATATCCTATTGTTTTCTCATTCTTGTTTTTGATAGATTGTGCGACTATTCAGAAGAAGATATAGAACAATTTTTTGAAAAATATAAGGGAAAAAGTATCAAAGAATTGTATGAACTTCTAGTACAAATTGAAGAAGATTTTAATGACCCTTTAAGAATAGATCCTAGAGATGCAGCTTGGTATGAAGAGACCAATTCTGTTCTGGATGATATAGGTACTGTAAAATAAATATTTCATCACGCATTTGATGTTTACATTAATGGGAACGGGAATACATAGTTGATTTTTTGTTAATAAATAGTTAACCGAAAGTAGTAGGTACATTACATGAAGCTCTGAATAAGGATAATAATAATAATGCGGAGAATCGAAATACTGAAATCCGATATCTGTAAAACTGGTATCCAGACACCGGAATTCTGATAAATTTCATTCGGTATCCATGAGAAACCGGATACCAGATATTTTGGAATCCGAACATTGAACATCCAGATATCTGGAAACCAATCACAGCTCTAGTACCCAAGGAAACTATACCTTTTCAACTTCAATTTCAGAAAAAGTAAATTCAATGTCGGAAAAAGTAAATTCAACGTCGGAAAAAGTTAATTCAATTTCAGAAAAAGTAAATTAAATTTCAAAAAAAATATATTTTATTTCAGAGAAGGATTGATAATTGATATTATTTTTCTGTAATTGAATTTACTTTTTCTGATATTGAAGTTACTTTTTCTAACATTGAATTTCAAACGTTTGTAATTGATTAATAAATTTCAGTGTCAAAAATCAAGCAAGAGTCAAGGGCGGATTTAGGCATGGGCCCAGGGCCCCGCAGATACAAAGGGTATTAGTATTTATTCTTGACTTAAGAATTTGATTATCAAAGATGGTATATACCTACAGTCTTTGTACGACAATAGTTAAAATCTATTTTACAAAAAATAGCAAACTAAAGTCCGCTTAATTTATTTTTTATTCGTTTTATACAGAAAAATAATACAGTTATTTTATGAGGTAAACAATGAAAATATTCCTAATTTTATGACAAAAAAGTCTCCGTACGATAACCAAAACATTAAAAATATAAACTGTTTATAGGTACATGTTTTTATGTTCGCTTCGCTGCTTTCAGTCTACGGTTTACTGCCGTGTCCATATACTTTGTATTGACACGGCAGTAAATCGTAGACGCACAGTAGTGAAACGAACAAACCTATTGTCATTCTTCTTGTAGTTTTTTTTTTAATTTTCAACAATATCTTGCTCTTGCTCCGGAGAGTGGAGAATAGGTAGTGGTGGGGGAATTGACATTATTTTTGATAAGTATTATACAATAGACCAGAAAAGTTAGGTTAGAATTTGCCTTTGGCGCGAGTCATAGTTTGAATTCCCTATAGTATAGGTTTCATATTTTTGTAAATGAAACCTATAATATTTGTAATAAGTACTATTTACAATTTAATTTATTTTTATTTCTTTAATTTTTAACATTAAAGTTGACATTTGACAGTTGAAGTAGCGATTTTTCGGAAGTAGCACTACTTCAAAGATGTGAATACGGGCCTATACTGCATTAAAAAAAAACTTTTTAGTTTTTTTGGCTAGCTGGCGATTAGATGGTTAATTAGTTAGATCCCCCCCCCCAACAGTATTAGCCCAGGGCCCTCAAAGTTTACGGTCCGCCCCTGGCAAGAATAGTGAGTAGTTTATACAGGGTGGTGGCGGTTAGGGGTGAACATAGGAATTTAACATGGGATTTTAGTTTTTTGCAATTTCCTGCTCTCCTGTTCATTTTACGGCAAAAACTGTAGAGTACAAAATTGTTCAGAATTAAAAATTGCATATAAAAATATATTTACATTTATTATTATGTTTTTGGTTTCTTCACAATTTTAGAAAGAAATTTTAAAATTTCTGTTATTTTGTAGCAATAGCCATGGAATTTATTTTTTTCTGGTTGTCAATTTTTTTTATAAACGTCAACCATGCGTTAATTTAACTTAAAAATTAAATAAAAACAAACAACTTTTAATTTTAATATGTATTTTTCATTAGGTATACCATTTAATAATAAACCAATTCCAAATGTATCAACAGTTTCATAAATAGTTAAAAAATTTGAGATCACAATCACAACTAATGTAAGGTGAAAGAAATTATCTTATACTACGTAGAATTTTGATTTATCATAGCCAATACCATTTCTTCATTCACTTCGTTATATGACGTCTTCTATTATTATTATTATTTCCTTCATTACCTTCGTTCACAGCTACACTAGCTGTATTCTCAAATTTTTTAACAAGTTTAGAAATTGTTGCTATACTAGGAATAGGTGTATTTTCGTACTTTATGGAAAACAAATCACGTAT
Organism: Harpalus rubripes; assembly: GCA_963082715.1. NCBI lineage: Eukaryota > Metazoa > Arthropoda > Insecta > Coleoptera > Carabidae > Harpalus > Harpalus rubripes. The sequence continues at coordinate 32,989,160 of OY720449.1, read as the reverse complement.
TCTTCTAAAACTATTTCCACCATAATAATTTTTTATAATGAAAACTCGTTCCTCATTCGAATAAACATTCATTATTAAATTAACTTTTTATTAGCGAAAATTTCGAAAATTTTACAGAAATTGAATGACATATTATGTTTAAACATTTGAGTTATAAGTCATGGCTATTGCTACAAATTAACAGAAATTTTAAAATTTCTTTTTAAAATTGTGAAGAAACCAAAAACATAGTAATAAATGTAAATACATTTTTAATTCTGAACAATTTTGTACTCTACAGTTTTTGCCGTAAAATGAACAGAAGAGCAGGAAATTGCAAAAAACTAAAATCCCATGTTAAATCCCTATGTTCACCCCTAACCGCCAGCAGCCTGTATATTAATGCCCATATTCATAAACACTCATAAAATTTTGAACAGTTCGTTATAATTTTAATATGTATATAGTAAAAACAGTCGACACCGAAAGAAAAATTTAAATTTAATTTGGTAAGTTTGATTCTATTTGTTAAAAATTGTAACGAGCCGTTATGAAACTTTACGAGTGTTTATGAATACCGGCATAATATAATTTACTGGCACATAGCTTTTCTATGCTATGAAAAATAGACATTTACGCTCTCAATTGTCATCGTCAAGCTGACGTTTTTTTGAGGAGCGAGCAGGAGAACGAGCAACAAAGTACTGATCTTCAACTGTTTCCGAGAAAAGCGAAAAATTGAAAAAAACTGACAAATATAGTGATCGAACAAAATTTTGTCTATGTCAGTAAATAAACGATAAAAAACAATAAATTCTAATAGTTACGAAATTATTTGGAAATCAAATATTGCCAAGGTCGCCATATAACATAGTACAATTATTTGATTTAAAAAAGAAAAAAAAGCACATCTAAGATGACCTCTGAAAGGCAAACAAAAAAATCCCATTTAATCAAAGTCGTAACTCTTGGGGCCAGTTGCATAAAACGTTGTTAGCTGATCATGTGTTTAACTACACATTGTAACCATGGATACGTATCAAAAATACATTGGAAAAGAAGCCTTGTCAAAGTTAACAACGTGATTAAAGTTAACAATGCTTTATGCAACTGGGCCTTATAGTTTTCGAGATAGCAGACGTAAACCCCGTAAAAACTTATTTTTCACTGCCTCAAATCTCGGAACTATGAAAGATCGGACCGATGTTGATTAAGCTTTTTTACTCATTTTGGTTAGTACTATATGCCCTTAATTTTTTTACAGTATTTTTGAAACACCCTGTATAACATACCAGTCGGAAAGCAGGGTCGTTATGATAATAATAGGTTTTGGAAAGAAGTAACACCGACTTGTTGAATGATAAAATGTATTGTAATGGATATCTCGGTGGTTGTAGGGCGAAGGTTTTATACAAAGGACAAAACTCTCATTGATGTTAATTTTATTTAAATTCCAATATTTCGTGGTTATTTTACCACTTCATCAGGGAAAACTACAACGTACAAAATTTGTTTAATCGAAAGAAGAGGTTAAATTTATATTCACAATTTAGAAACTAAAACTATTTGTAAGTACTTTTCTAAATTGTGAATATATATTTAACCTCTTCTTTCGATTAAACAAATTTTGTACGTTGTAGCTTTCCCTGATGAAGTGGTAAAATAACCACGAAATATTGGAATTTAAATAAAATTAACATCAATGAGAGTTTTGTCCTTTGTATAAAACCTCCGGCCTACAACCACCGAGAAATCCATTACAATACATTTTATCAATAATAGGTTTGTTCGTTCCGCTACCCTACGTCTACCGCAAACCGCGGCGGTGAAATTTGCTGTTCTCTTCGATTCGCGGTTCACTAGATTCTGTTCGTCCCGCTTTTCTAGTAACTTGCGGTAAAACGCCGCGGCAGCTGGCGGTGATAATTTTTACAGTGACTCTTAATCGGCGGCATCGGCGGTAATGTTCGCATCTACATATAAACTGCCAGTGCGACAGTTTGATAAATAAATATTAGGAAAAAATTGGTATTTTTCAATAAGTATGCTATGTAATATTTCAGTTTTAGAAATTGAAATACATTTGTAAAATAAATAAATAAATATCAATATCATATGAATTATGATTTGTAATAAGGTAAATTTATTTGATAACAATAGTAAACAATTAAAATAATGGAGAATGGAATAATATATTTTTACTGAGTATTCTTTATAATTATAATAGAGCATGAAGTATCTTCGAAAATACTGAATAATTTAACGCAAACGAATCGAACAGAAAATAGTATATTAAAGAACGTGTTTTATAAGACATGTTTTATTCGCACGTGTCAAAATTTAGAAAACGAGCGTTAGCGAGTTTTCTAATTGACAAGTGCGAAAGAAAGTCTTATAAAATGAGTTCTTTATACTATTTTTTATATTTTGCGCCTTCTAAAATAATATTTACTTACTCAATTTGTGATATTTGTAACTATTTGTACATTTTCATGTAAATAATCTTCCCTAAATAAAAAAATAATAATAATTTGGACATTATATTATTAAAATGAATTGTCAATTAACTAAAAATAAATTAGGTAAAAATGGGTTAAAGAAACGTCATCTAGTACCAACCGTCTAAAACAAAAAAATGCGTATCGAAATGAAGGTCATTACGATACGCAATTGCGTATCGTAATGGCTTCATTATGAACGCAAAATATAAAAATAAATATTAGTAACTTAAATTATTACCGCGGCGATAGGCAGTAAATCGCAACAATTATCGCCGCGTTCTGAGGTTAAACGCAGCAGAGCGGAACGAACAAACCCAATAATATACATTAATAATAATTTTCGCTCACTCGCAGCATACAAATTTATTTTTATTTAATTATTTACAATATTAAAATACATTGTACACTTTTGACAAGTTTTAATATTAATTCCTGAGCTCAAAATTATATTGGATACAGTCTTCGTTACTTCCTGCTTGTCAGAATTTTTTAGAAATATAGCTATATAGAACGAAAGTAGAAAAAATAGCGTGTGTATTACGAGCGTAAAGTTTCATTGTCGCTTTCGGAAGACTCCTTAACTGACAAAGTATCATTTTACGCTTTTAATACACTAATAACTATTTTAATAGAATTACATAAAAACAAATCTCTTTGAAAAAAGGTTATATACGATACTCATTCGTGAAAGTATAGGCGAGAGTTATATTTTTGGTCACAATAGATTTATTCGAGTATGTATTCAAATATTTCTGTATAGCAGCTTTGTTCGTAGACAAATAAAAATGGATGATATTTTATAAAATAAATTAAATAAAAATAAAACGTTTTCGTTAACACTTTTAAAATAAATGCTTCAATTTTCTCATTACAGTAGTAAATATTTTATTTATCACTACCGAAAATTTCCAATTCGCTATAGCACAATTTTTTTTAAAATTTAATTTATAATATCTACCTAAATTTATCAAAAATTCATGTATTTATGTCGACAAAGTGTTGCAACTAAGCTTTTCTTATAATATTCCTTACGCTGTTTTCCATGTATCAGCAACAGAATCGCTTCAATTGTCGACATATTTACAGGTTTTATGAAGCCAGTCATTTTGTTTTCGATCTTCTACACTTTTTCTAAATTTAGTGTATAATTTGTACATGTGGTGAAAATGATATTTTCATGAATTGTATACTGTAGAAACCTAAATTACACTGGTATGACGCTAAAAACAGTGATGATTTGATGGTTAGTTTTAAGTTCACACTATACCATTTCTACTTGTAATTCTGAAAGCGTCATTTGTAATTTTGAATAACAATTTAATTTCAGAACTCGTCAATTTTAATTCAAAATATTCTGAATTACATTTGATGCTTCATGAAATTACATTGACTATTTCACTCATAAATTTATAAGCCAATCCAAATTCAGGATTCTACCTAGTTACCAAGTTTCATTTCGAAAACACCGTCACAAAAAAATTTCGCACTCTTTAAACCAATAAGATGTATTTTTACAAGTGAGTTTTGATAAGCGAATTTGTTTTGACATTTTAGAAACATATTGTTTACATATCTGTCAAAGTGTATATATTTTCAATCTTATCAGATTTATTAGAAACGAGTCGATTCGGACAGGAATCTAGTTAAAACGTTGAAAAAGCAAACTTAAATATAACACCTCAAAACACAATAACAATTAGAAGATTTTTGTCAAGAAAAAAAAATATATAAATAATTACCTGATTTTTATTTTGGAAATAGTCATCCGAATACCATTCGTGGTTAAATTTTATCCTGAAAAAAATTTCCGATTGCATTACTCGAGCCTGTTACCAATTTATCTCGTGACATTGATCAAAAATCACTCGTTTGACAACTCGAGATTTTTTTGTCAATGCCACTCAGTAAATTGCTAGGCAACCAGCTCTCGTAACAATCAGAAAAAATTTCCGGCAAAAATTTACCACTTTTGATATTATATATGACTATTCAAATATTCTGGGAATTACAATAATTGACTTCTGAAATGAGTGGCCGTATTCTGTTTAAAATTGTAAATCTTACAGATATGAAATCTGTAAAAAATGACACAACACATCTATTTTTGTTTTTGTTAATTAAGATAAAAGCATGAGTGGCAGGTTTCGTTGTGATTTTGATAATTATTTACAGATTTACTGATTTGTAAGACAGAATATTGAAAAAAATACGGCCATAAATTGATTATTTCAAATTACAAGTCACGCTTTCTGAAATAAATTTGCCTATTTCTGAAAAACAACTGGAAAAGCCGTAATTTTTTTTTGTGTGCAATTGGCAATATATTTTTTGATTGTTAATAAAGTGGTAATATTATTTCAAGATACATTTACTTGCTTAAAAACTATTACAAATTCATAATTGGATACACAAGTAGGTAAGTATTTTTATTATCTGGCTAGAATTCAAGGATATTCAAAATATAAATAAACATCCTGTATTAATTCAAAGAACTTGTTTAGTCTGTTATTTCAGCGTTTTTAAACCTTTTATAATAAGTTGTAATGTATGCAAGTTTATTCCCAGTAAACATGTTTCGATTTTGAAACATTTCAAAATGTTAACAATTTTCTTATCTCTGAAATATTTTTTGTTATGTTTTTTAGACGTTTTTGAAATGCCCCGTTATTAAAAATCTTAAAATAATGTTTTAAGGATGTTTCCAATTTGATTTATAGAGAATGATTTCTGAAATGTTTCTAAGACATATCTTAAATGGTCCAATATTATCAATTTGATTATCCCTGAAATATTTTTGTTATGTTTTTAGGACGTTTTTGAAATGCCCCATTATTAAAAATCGTAAAATAATGTTTTAAGGATGTTTCTAATTTGATTTATAGGGAATGATTTCTGAAATGTTTCTAAGACATTTCTCAAATGGTCCAATATTATCAATTTGATTATCCCTGAAATATTTTTGTTATGTTTTTAGGACGTTTTTGAAATGCCCCGTTATTATAAATCTTAAAATAATGTTTTAAGGATGTTTCCAATTTGATTTATACAGAATGATTTCTGAAATGTTTCTAAGACATTTCTCAAATGTTCCAATATTATCAATTTGATTATCCCTGAAATATTTTCGTTTTGTTTTTAAGACGTTTTTGAAATGCCCCGTTATTAACAATCTTAAAATAATGTTTTAAGGATGTTTCCAATTTGATTTATACGGAATGATTTCTAAAATGTTTCAGTGATGTTCTCAGAACATAATTTAATTAACAATTATTTCAAAATGTATCAAAGTATTGCGTGTGCTATTATAGCAGAAATATACACTGGCAACATTGCAGAGACGTTACGGAATGCAACTTGTACAACTGCGCAGTCGCACCTCGCACCTGCAAGTGGATGCTTGTGTTCCGCCATTTCTTCTTGTACTTGTACCGTGCTGTTTGTGTTTTACGTCTTACTGTGACTATCGTTTTGTGCAAATATTTAAGTGTAATAGAAATATGTAATTCCTAATGGAATATTGAAGAGTGTATCTTATTTTCCACGAGTTCATTATATAATGGTTTAAAGGTATGTATCTTTTGTTTAGTTACGTAAAGCCATGTAGGTATATTAGTTTTGAAGGTTAACGCATGTTTTAAATTTTATGCATGCTGTCGTAGTCCCCAGTCTAAAGAAGCTCAAATATTTGAATTTTGCTCTAAGTTTTACTGGAACGAGAAGTAACATCATTATTTATATGTTCAACTAGACAAGATGTAAAAGATTTACTGAAAACTGACAGTAAATGACGATCATCAAATTGAGCTAAATTATGATTATCTTCCCCCAGCTTTATTACTAATACAGATTTATCGTTAACCTATTTTTTATTTCATTACAGGTGCTGTTAATAAAATTCCAAGTCAAGTGTATAGAATACAAAGAATATATATTTGAAATTATGGTTTCGACAAACTCCACACCGACGTGCAAGAACCGAAGTCAAACTGTTTAATCATCACTGATTTTAAATAAATATTATCAAAATTTTGTAATACAGTCTATTAATCTCGACTCACTAAAGGTAATCCATAGTGTAATTCGTAGGCCAGTTGCAGCAAAGGACTAGAAAGTTTTGTGGATCACTAATCTATTTGTATAAAATGTATACTACATATTTATCAATAATATATTACTATGACACATTTTGTCATAAAATTAACAAAAACACATTTTCTTAAATACCCATTTCTATTTAATATTAATATTGCAGGAATATAGTATTACAACGATTTATTTACATTTCAAAAACATATTTTAATTTATTTATAGAACATTACAATAACATTGAATAGTTTATATTATGAACGTTACGAAAACATATTATTAAACATTATCAGTACGTTTCTGTATTGATTCAATGCATGTTTCCGGGAGGTTACAGAACTATTTTGAAAACATTGCAAAAAATGTTCCTGACGGCGGACATAGGGAGTTCCAGCAACGTTTCTGGAACCAATTTGAAGACATAAAAGATAACATTACATTCGAAATGTTCACATTCCAGAAACATTATAGTAACCAAAAAATGTTTACTGGGTTATTATTACGTCTTTTAAGAGTATTATCGAAAAATTGTTTAGTGTGGTATATTCTATAGTAATATACTACGTGCATTGAAAATGATCGAAAATTCTGCATGAAAATATGTGTTACCTAGAGACTGGATAATTTGCTTTGATACTAATTTGACAAAAAGTGCCCGAAAAGAAGTTAAAAGTACTTTTTCTGTCAAATTACTATCAAAATAAACGAACGCAGTTTCTTACAGGCAACACATTTTGGGCCCTATTCTGTAACTCGGAGGTTAATTTTTAACCACTGGTTAAAATTTTTATCCAATAGATATTGATTTGACAACTAAAAATCCCTCTTTTTGTTATATGCCAACATATTTGATTTGTTAAAAAATTTAACCAATGGTTAAAAATTAACCACTGAGTTTTAGAATAGGCCCCTTTGAATGCTGAATTTTAAGATCATTTTTAATGTACGGAATATATTTGTTAGACTATTTCCGGAACATTAAAATTCAAAAAATCATATTAATTTTTATTACTTAAATAGATACTGCAGCGCCAAAAATTCAAAACTGTCTTGTTACCCTTAGTCCCGATAGGTGGCAACACTTGCTGACACGCCAAGATATATTTCCCGCGCAATGTGACCCAGATAACCTGTAATATATGCTGAAGTACAAGTTTTGTGTGTAAATAAAAGTTGTATGTAAAATAAACATTCACTCTTGTTTTAATACATAACCAGTGTTACAGATCAGAAATTCTTCGGGAAAATAAATAACCCGTATCAGTACTTATTTATATGTAAAATTTGGCTGTCTGTATCCTCCTTGGCTGTAGTATTCCAAATGGTTTTTACCTCTTTATAATTTTCTTCGTTAATTTTACCCATTTTATGTGCTCAGTCGATTAGAATTTTGGCCAAAACGTTGCCTGACATTGTATTATCAAATTGATAGGATTTCATCACAAAATATTTTAAACTGCTTCCACACATTAAATACTATTTTCAGTACCTATTTTCATATGAAAACGTTCCAAAACGTTTCATTTATAAATAATGTCAAACAAACTTTGTTTATATATTACCAATCCTTAGCAACATAAACAAATTAGCTGCTCTACTTTTTAATGTGGATTTACTGTAAATTTTTAATGCCCGGTTGCAGAAACGTTAATCAACGCGTTGTTCGGTTAGCGGTTCATTAAAACAAACATGCAACGCGATTTTTTGACAGCAATGAATTAAATGTCATAAGAACAAGGAAACTGATTCGTATTTGTTCGATTTGATAAATCGAACAATGCGTTGATGAACGTTTGTGCAACCGAGCATACGTGTCACAATGCCCAAAGTTCCATTTTATACAAAGAAAAAGATAATTTTGTTAAAAGATAGCATTACAAAACAATTAATTGAGTTTCTATTTCTCATATCTATTTATAATTACAAAAAACTTAAAAGATTGCTTAAATATGTCTTCAATTTTAGGCTGTCATTTGGGATTTTATACAGGGTGTTTCAGGACTAGTGTAACATACTTTAACAGCTTATTCCTGAGGTCATTTTGAGCCAAAAATGTCATATGAATATAGGTCCTATTCCTTCTAGTTACCAAAATACAAGAGGTTGAAGTTCTATAAATAACACGAATTTTTTTAATTTTTGTAGTCTAGGTACTTTCGGAAAACAAGAGTTATATTAAAAAGTCATACCTTATTTGTATTAATTAATTTTATTTATTAATATTAACGAATACGATTTGGACAACAAAACATACGATGACACAATTATTAAATAGACAAATAAATAAATTCTAAACACAGAACAACATAACCAAACATGAAATAGGTTAACACAAAATGAAATAAGATAACAAATTTTTAAAAAATAACAGCAAGTGCTCAAATGCGCGCCTTGAACTCGTATAGGTACATGCTTGACATCGGCGAATCATAGAATCATATGCACGATAAATTACATTTTGATCGTTACGAATGGCAGCAGATGCATTCATAATTCGTTCAAGTAACTGTTCACGCGTGTTTATTTGTACACTATAAACTTCTTGTTTCAAGTGTCCCCATAGATAGAAATCAAGAGGATTTAAGTTGTTGATCCAGTTTCACGTAGACGCTGAAAAATGCGCGCAAATAGGCGATGGGAAGGTTGGCGTCTATTTGGATATCTGTCTTGGTATTCTCTTGGCGCATAACTGGCATTACCATTACATAATCCATAAATAAAAATCATATATGCATATTCAGCAGTACTATAACCACCCATTATGAAACAAAAATACAATCAAAAGTACAACAATTTTTAATTAAGACAATTAATTAATACATAAATTAATTAGACTTTTCAATTTAACTCTTGTTTTCCGAAAGTACCTTGATTACAAAAATTAACAAATTCGTGTTATTTATAAAACTTCAACCTCTTGTATTTTGGTAACTAGAAGGACCTATGTTCATATGACATTTTTGGCTCAAAATGACCTCAGGAGTAAGCTGTTAAAGTTTGTTACACTAGTCCTGAAACACCCTGTATGTCAAATCAGTGCAATATTCAGAAGTAACAAGACCTCCTGATTTTATCGATAAATTTTTATTTTGCACGAATTTTTTGCTAGCAACAAACACGAAAGCAAACTGCATGGGTTTTACCTAATGTCAGTTTGCTTGACTGATTTTGCTTAAAAGTAAAATAGAATGAGTGCTTAAAAATAAAAATTTATCTGAGAAAATTAGAGAGATCGTACGGTATTTGGTGAGATATGTTCCAAAGACAACGCAAAATGAAACAATTTAATTATTATTATTTTATTTTTAAACTTGAAATATTAATTAATTGTCCACTGACAGTTATAAACAATAACAACTGTTTATTTACTTGGTAGAAGAAATTTATCGGGGTAACGGAGTTTTATCAGTATAATACTGTTCCCATTGGTTGAATTTTCAAGTTATTTGCATCATGATTGGTTAATAACTAAGTCGTTGGAATTTATCGCGTTAGGTTTCCGAAAATTTTTACCTAGTACGCAAAATTCGCTGTAAGTTTCCTCTGATTAATCGTAATATTCAAAGTCTTGTTATTTCATTGGGTATTAAATTATTCTGGAAATAGTTTATTTACATATATCACCAAACGATTTTTAAAAGCGTCATTTATCATTATATGGAATGAAATAAAAATGCCTCATTTTGATAGCAGTTAATATTTATTTATATTGTAGATGCAATGCTAAAAGACCTTAATATATTATTTGAAAAAGCATCAGCGGAACTTGGTGTCCCCAGAGAATTATCAGGTTGTTTTACATCTTCATCAAAATCGTTATGTATTCAACGATATTTATCAACACAGGGAGATGAATTAGAAGAAATGTTAGAAGGATATGGAGAAGGAGAAGGAGAACTGAAAGGAGAAGAGGAATTTATTCCCCCAAAAATATATACCAGGGAAGAATTAGAAGTAAGAAATAATTTTTGGAACAATTTAGGTTTTTTTTTTTTATATAAAAACCGAATATGTCCCAAATTATTTTTTTTTGCAAACAAAAAATATTTCTCATTTTAAAATTGAAATAAAAAATAATTGTCAAGCATACATGCTTCACAATTATTATTATTCATACCTCGCTACAAACTTAAGATAAAGTAGAAATAATGTTATATAAAAATAGATCCGTTTCGAATTTACACAAGAAGCCTGTTTTTCAGACCTCATCATTTTAAAGATGCATTTTTATTTTTCCCGAAAAATACATGTCATTTAGATTAATACGAAAATTTTAATTTTGCTAATTTTTATTTTTACAAATAAATTTTAGGCCCGATTTTCCATCTCTTGTTGAGTCCCTGATCACATAACATTAGTTATGTGATCGGGGGCTGGAGTATACAGAGGTTGTGGAAACAGTTGAATATACAGACTCTGTGAAAGGGTTCTGTAAGTAGAAAGTAGATTGGAAGTGAACTGACGAGTAAAGACCCTTGAGGGAAGGTGAACTCGGGCAGTTGAGTATACAGACGCTGTGGAAGTCGGTTGAGTATACAGACGCTGTGGAAGAGTTCTGTACGTAGAGAGTAGAGTTGAGTAGAAATGAGCTGACGAGAGAAGACCCGTGAGGGAAGCTGAACTCGGGCAGTTGAGTATACAGCCGGTATGCAAGTCAGTTGAGGATACAGACGCTGTGGAAGAGTACTGTTAGTAGAGAGTAGAGTTGAGTGGAAGTGAGTTAACGAGTGAAGATTCGTGAGGGAAGGTGAACTCGGGCAGTTGAGTATACATACAGACGCTGTGGAATTTAGTTGAGTATACAGACGCTGTGGATGAGTTCTTTTAGTAGAATGGAAAGCAGTGAGCCAGTAAATCAATTAGTAGAGTTAAAGAGCGTTCAGAGAGTTGAGAGGAGTGAATTCTGTCCGGGCAGTTGAGTATAAAAACGCCATGCAAGTCAGTTGAATATACAGTCGCTGTGGAGGTCGGACAGTTGAATGTGCTATAAATAAATAGTGACATAGTGTGAAAATAAATAGTCGTGTTAATTGTTGACATAAATAAATAATATTAGTGTGCCAAGTAATGAAATATACGAGTATTATTAGTCTTAAATTAGTATTTAATATTTGTTTAATCATAGTAATCGTTATTGTTATTATCTTTTAATAGTAATTTATCGTTTTAAGAAATATCTATTTTAATTAATAATAATTCTTTGATTTTTGCAATTCACACAAATAAATAAACGTTACAAAAGAAATTTAATTTGCATTTCTTTAGGGCACATTTTATGCTCTTTCGAATGGCGGTGCTTTAGTAATTAAAGTATCAAGGGTATTATAAGGACAATAATGCCTGAGTCAACAGTGTACTTTCAGAGGGCGTTTGGCTCGAGGTGTTTACGTTGGCCAAAGGTATTATTGTCCGTTTAATTCTCGTGGTACATTCAATGTTTAATGTCCGACTATAGTTTTTTAATATTCTACGGATTACGGATCAGAAAGATAGGCTATGAATGCTTCTGCATGTTTTTTAGGCTTTATCCCAGTATCAATATCAATATCTTGACAACGTTACCATAGCAACTCATAATGCCTTCGGGCATTATTTGTTATACAAGGCTGGTATGTAAGTAATGTGCCATAGTTCATGGTATGATAAAGATAACTGAATCTATCGAGTTCTAAAGGTTAGGTGACTGTAAAGTCGTTCAATTACAAACTAGCTTCTTATTAAGTTAAAATCTAAAAATCAAGTTGTCCCAAAAACATATTTGTCAGTTGTCATAAATGACGTTAAATTTGTAATCAGTGGAATAGTAATTTGATATTTAGAAATGCCTGTCACTTTCACTAACCATGAATACACCGACATGCATTGGGTGTACGAAAAAGTGCGCCAAAACAGTGCTGCTGCTGTTAAACGCTACAAGGAGTTTTACCCAGACAAAATGGTGAAAACTTTGAACATTTGTTATATCTATTTTTGTCATTAATAAAAAATGTTTTATCCAACTCCGCCTCTGATTTCAAAACTTGAAAAATGACAAGTGTTGTTGTTTTCATTCAAACTCCTGTGATTTTTAAATTATTCTTTATTCAAATAAATTATTCTTATTGGTTCACTTTAAAATGCTTTTATAATTGCACCAAACACATTAGAAAAGAAATGATTGCAGATTACGATACATTGCAACCTTGTTTATTAAGTTGTAACGTATGGCACATTACTTACATTACACCCTGTATAACAATTCTGAAAGCAGGGTTGTAATGATAATATACCAGTCAGACATTAACATTTTTTATATCATTGTTGATGATGTCGAAGTTTTAATTTTTATGCCTTACAATGGGGTTTGGTACTCATTCTTCAATTTATTTTTTTCTGAAAGATTGAATAAAAGGAAGAATTTTAGCGTTTGTTACACTTTCCAAATGTGTATATTTTTTGAAATATAAATAAATATTTTTTTGTGCAACCGGACGCGAAATAAGCATTTCGCAGCCGCAATACAGGCCGCGAAATTGGATTTCGCGACCGTTGTTATGGTAACGGCCGCGAAATTCATTTCGCGGCCGTTGTCTTGGTAGCGGCCGCGAAATTAAGTAAACAATCATTCTGACACTTGAGAATTGCTTGGTTTTGTTTATCAAATGTCAATCCCATAGCCACCTTGAAAGCTAACTTTCTATTTACAATGAAATTGCTTAAAAATTAATAAAATTTGTAATTACATATATTTTACGGTTGCACAAAAAATATTGTGTATACCTTGTCCGCGAAATCCTTTAGCGCCCTCGAGATTGTCTTGCATCGGCCGCAAGCGGCCTCGGCGACAATTTCTCTCCACGCCAGTAATGAGTGCCCGTAAGGTGACGCCTGGTAAGCGCCCGCACTTTGCAAATGTTTCATCATTACCGATATCTGTGAACAAAGCAGACTGGCACACCCAGCAATATTTTGTCATATTTTCATAATATAACGAAATATATGCAACTTTATTTAGTACCGGACCCCATTGAAAAGAGTTTTTTTTTTCAGCTTTCCAACAATGTATAACTCATCTATGTTCATTTAGGTCAAATTGCCAAATATAACAATAATTTTATTTATATTTGAATTTTTGTATTTGTATAGTGAACTATGCATTTTTCGACAAAATAAATACATCTTTAAAATGGGCTACTAATGGGACACTTTTGCCCTAAGTCCTAATATAACCGATTCATATCTTTTAAGATAACCGAGATCCCAATAATGAGACTCGAAGAACTGGGATACTGTATAAATTGTAAATTAAAGAAAATCGGACATGTTTCCGTTGGCTAAATTGTTTACAAGTAAACCAACAGATGTCAATGGTGCGCCATTTGGAGTTTTATGTTAGTGAAGCAACTGTGTGAAGCAGAGCTAAATCCTAACAGTGGTATTCTACAGTCACTGTTAAAATTGCTTAGAGACGATCTCTAGCTAGAGGTGACTGTTAGTTTTTATGGTTTATGTTATTCTACTGTCGGTAACAGAGCGTTGCTAACAAAAGATGTTCTCTAAGCAAAATAATATATGGCAACAGTGTGTTAACTGTCAAAGTTGAAGTTTCATAATTGTAATTTTTGAAAATAAATATGTTTGGCTATAAAATGCGATTCACTTACGAAATTTATTTCATTTTTATGTAATAGAGTACAGAATTAACACAATACAGGTATCATATACAAATTAAAACTTGTAATAATTATAATACTACATGAACTTATAACAAATTATTTATTTATTCTTAATTTTATAATTTAGAAATATGCTACGATTCGTGATACAGTGGCCTGACTGACATCATGCAAATCACCTAAAATTAAGTAAATTATGACACGAATGCTTCAAAAACTGAATTGATATTTTAAGGTTAGGTAATATGAATAATTTATTCGTGTTTCCCTACCTGATTCTACTTATTAGCAACCTTTCGCATAAAAACGTAATGTTAACAGGATTTGTAAATCGGCGCTAATATATTTTTCTTGATGTAAAATTGGTTCTATTTCTAACCTAATCAAATCAGTGACAAAGTTGACAGTTTCTTTTTTCAATCTATATCTTCTTCTTAATTCTTCATCATTATATAACTCAAATGGGTTTATTCTTTCTACTCTAATTCGTCCTCTGTTCAAATCTAAAACACCCCTCAAAACCCGAATTTCTTGCAAAACAATGATCGTCGGCCATATTTGAAACTTAACAGAGCTCTGCTAAATGTTTAAAGGTGCCCATAGCCACATCTATGGTTAAAGAACAATGTTAGCGCTAACAGCGGTAAAATTTGACTGTAGAATACGTTTTTCTTAGAGGTCACCTCTAAATTCATTTAGAGATGATCTTTAAATTTAACAGTGACTGTAGAATACCACTGTAAATATCTACCAAATTATAATATGAGACACAGCCTAAGGCTATGTGCGATACAGTGTACAGTTTATGTATAGTAATCTTGACGGAAGAATGGCATTGTGCAATAATAATTCGTATAGGTAGTTCAATGCGCTCTGACAGCTACTAGGAATCTATCTTTTTCTGCAGCATCAAGAAATGCACATATGCAAACAAGACTATTATACTAGCCCTTTCCTATAGTATTTTTAATGGCATTATTGATAAATCACGTAAATAAATACGAGAAATAACAATGCTGCCGCGCGTACCAGACCACGCCTTACTTAAACAGGATTGGTGCGAAAAAATTCAGTAGCGTGCAAGATATATAACTTAAATAAATAAATATAAAATAAATATATCATCACGGCGTATTACCCATTGCTGGGTGTATTAATCTGCTTTGTACGCAGATGTCGGTAATGATGATATATTTGTACCGTGCGGGCGTTTTATGTAACTTAAGTAGAGTGTAAACATAAAAAATATTAATACACCACTGACTCGAAACTAATTTTGGGCTTAGTCACCCTGGAGTAGGGGTAAGGTCGCTATTCGGTCATTTGCGCATATCTTCCTCTCACCATCACTAGTGAATAGTACTGTGTATGATATACGAACTATGTTGACAGATCCAAAGTATTTCCTGATAAGAGTTACAACATACGTCTCCATATGAACATATACTATAACTTGTGTGGGAAAAAGACACTATTTCAATTATGTATGTTGTCAACAATAATACACCAGTAATTTTGATAGAAAACGCAGGTTTATAATTAAAAAATGTAATTTTTTTATTGATTCATAAAGTAGGTTTTACTGCAGGGTTGTCATGAAAAAACCTACTTGAAAAAACCCGTTAAAAACCCAGTTATTATAAAGATTTAGACATGTTAAAGAATTGATTAAAGAATTGTATAAGTTCATAAAGATGGATACTGATAGCAATTATTGCATCATTTCTGATACTTGACCACCCGTCTAATAATAAAGTTAAGGAACAATTTTCATTTTTTAAATGATCTGATAAATCTTGTTCCACCGTATTTGCTGCTTCGTCTAGTAATTTTCCTCCTAATTAGGAGGATTATACCCAGGTTGTAAAGAATTGATCATGTTCTTAAAACTTTTTCTGTTTGCAATATTAAAAGCGATGTTATTGCAATAAAAGAATAAAGCATATTATTATCGATTTTGAATTTTTCTTTTTGCGATGTCGATACAACAAAGTTTGATAAATTGCACTGATGTTTTTTAGGTTCTTTTATTTCACCGTCCGAATCATCCATAACTAGTATTGACGACAATGATGAACTTGCAGTTGTCACTATTTCTTGTATTTTATACTGTTTTACAAATGTTTTTTAACTCTTTCTATTTTTGAACTTATTAATATAACACAATGTTTGCATTTGGTTTTATCATCATTTTTTTAACATTTGCCCACTCTAGTAACTGTTTTTTCCCAGAACCCTCTACTTTCGGCATGATGACTATTATGTTTGAAATTCAACTACGAACTAAATAGTACCTATGTAGTATGTTCATCCAGAACCCAACACACGAGCGGCACGGCGAGCTGGTTATTACAAGTTCGCTAGAACCTAGAAGAGTATAGGCATGAAAATATCACGAACACTTTACCATACAAATGGCGCAAAAACAAATCTTGCGAGAATTTTGGGACAATATTATATACAGGCTGTCCGTTTTTCGAGGCGCGCGCACCATTGGGATCTCGGAAACTATAAGACATACGAAGTCGGTTAAATTGGGACAAAGTTGCCCCGTTAGTAAGCCATTTTAAAGATGTATTTGTTTTACCCGAAAAATTCATAGGTCGCTAAATAAATGCAGAAATTCAAATTTTGCTGATTTTTATTTTAACAAATAACTTCTAAATATGAAATAATATGGAATTTTGGTTTGCACTTCTTTAGGACATTTTTTTATTTTCTTTCGAAAGACTATGCTCAATTTTTTTTATCATTATTAGATTTAGAGTTATGAGGTCAAAGTTATGACTTTTATATGGACTATGGACGCCATATTAGAAAGTTACACCATTGAAAGGGGAATTATTTTAGTTTTCCAACGATGTACAATTTAGTAATATTCATTTGTTCAAACAGCAAAAATGCAACAATTATTAATTTTGTAGGGCACAATGATTGTGGCAATGAAACAAAAAAATAATAAGTTAAGTATTGTAATATATTTATATTTATGTTTATGTTCTTCATTTTCACTAATATTTTTAACTTATTCAGCTCTGAAACCATTTTCTAATTTCGTTTTCAATATGGTTCTCGCCTACTATGAGGTCCACATAAAAATATTAAAATTAATTGAACTGAATAAAATTTCAGATCTAAATTACGAAATTAGAAATGAAAATAAAAAATAATTTTCATTTGTTTCATTGCCACAATCATAAAATTAATAAATGTTGCATATTTGCTGTTTGAAACAAATGAACATCTATAAATTTATACATCGTTGGAAAGCCACACTATGCGTTTTAGCGGGACCGGTAAAACCGCATCCGGTTAAACGGGATAGATCATACAGCGTCCACATATATCCCGCTAAACAGGACGGCAGCTTTAACAACCCGATTTGGACACAGTCTGACTAATGTATGATCAGTAGAGAGCCCAAATAGTATACGTTGTCTTTTAAAAAACAAAACCAGACTCTTGTAAACGGTAGCATTATTTCCAATGTGTTGTAGTTGTCATGCGGCAAATTGACCGTCCGGTCAAACCGCAACATGCTAGGCCCGGGCCACACTATGCGTTTTCGCGGGACCGGTAAAACCGCATCCGGTTAAACGGGATGGATCATATCGCGTCTACATATATCCCGCTAAACAGGACGGCAGCATTGACAACCCGATTCGGACACAGTCTGACCAATGTCTGATTAGTGCAGAGCCCAAATAGTATACGTTGTCTATTAAAAAACAAAACCAGACCCTTGTGCACGCTCGCATTATTTCCAATATGTTGTAGTTGTCATGCGGCAAATTGACCGTCCGGTCAAACCGCAACATGCTGCGGTAGTATCCGGCAACCGGACCGCAACCGCATAGGTGTGGACGCATTCATTTAAAACAATAAGTTGTTGTCTTCCCGTTCAACCGGTCCCGTTAAACCGGTCCCGCGAAAACGCATAGTGTGGCCCGGGCCCTACGGTAGTATCCGGCAACCGGACCGCAACCGCATCAGTGTGGACGTATTCATTTAAAACAATAAGTTTGTTGTTGTCTTCCCGGTCAACCGGTCCCGCCAAAATGCATAGTGTGGCCCGAGCCTAACGGGGCAACTTTGCCCCAATTTAACCAACTTCGTATCTCTTATAGTTTACGAGATCCCAATGGTGCGCCTCGAAAAACGGACACTCTGTATACCCTTCGCTTATACTACAGCGTGATCAATTTTTTGAAGTAATATTTTAAATTAAATTGCAAATTGTCAATATAACGTCGTCAAATTGTAGAGAATATTTTAAGCATTTTGCATATTTTTACAATTTGCGATCAATAGTAGTGATAATAGCCAAAAGATATTTTACAGAAGATAAACTATGTTCAAAACTGTAATCTGTAAAAGTTATTTTCTAAATAAAATTTATTTGAATGTAATTTAAATGTTATATTTGAACCTAACTATTTGCTAGATCACAGCTAATACAGTGTGTTCAAAAAAATTCCTATCTCGGAGTAGGTTATGAACAAAGGAACGTATGTCAATTTCCAAACATTTAATTAAACTTAAACTTAACATGAGATACTGTCAAATATGTTCTTTCTTTTAATAAAACTCTCAAACCCCATATAAAAATATTGCAGAAGGAGACTAATTTGGTTGTTGTAGAATTTTTCGTGTATGCTTTGCTGGTTTTTGTTGCTGTGAATCAACCGAAATCGAAAGATCGGTATACTGGATCATTATTTCAAATAATAGTGTAAAAAAATCAAATATAAATTTTTATTCAATGTATCTGTTTTGTAATAAAATCAACATGTTTTTCCCTTTGTAGATAAAAATATGTATGATCTTTTTTAGGAATTATGGAAAAATACTTTAAAAGAAATACTACAATTCACTCATATGCAATACACGTTTTCGAAAGATTTGGAACATTTATGGAAATCGCATGGGAAAAGAATAGCAGATATAAAATTAACAGTTTCAAAAGAGCTGGAAAAATTAATGGACAAAAATGATAAAGTATTTCAAGTATGTATAAATTTGTTTAAAAATATTAGTAGTTTCTCACAAGTTTGTTTTTAATAAATCAAAAATTGTTGTCACATTCATTAGATTATGTTAATAATATCGC
Organism: Harpalus rubripes; assembly: GCA_963082715.1. Lineage (NCBI taxonomy): Eukaryota > Metazoa > Arthropoda > Insecta > Coleoptera > Carabidae > Harpalus > Harpalus rubripes. The sequence continues at coordinate 32,969,829 of OY720449.1, read as the reverse complement.
GCCTACTAAATTAGGAAAACAATTTTTTCACCTTACAGAAACATATTCACAAGGAGAGTTTTGTTAAACTATCAACATATTTCAATGTTAAATTGAAATTAATTTTTTACTTAACATAATTTTATAAACATGATTCCATATTGTTTAGTAAAACCTCTAAACATCATATAATCAAAAACATACACAAAAACGAGATAATAATCTAAGATATGAACACATAATTATCATTAATAATATTTTTTATAAAATATACATACCTTTTTAGGAAAAACATGAACAGTCTTTAAATATTGCAATGGATACTTTAAGACAAGATATGAATGAAAAAAAGTTACAAAAGAGCATGAAAAAAGTTACAGGAATTCTCAACAAAATGATAAACGCGTACGTACAATAAATAAAAATATAAATAAAGTGCACAAATACAACACAGCTTTTTATTTATTAGTGAGTCTGTTTTGTTTGTATCATTTAAATATATTTACAAAAAAAAAGTATAATAGTCTGGACGTAATTATTCTGTATAAAATGTTTGAATAATTACAATGATAAATATGTATAAATATGGGGATCATTAACCTAAAACGAATTTGGTATTTTAGGCTGTATCCAATGTTGTACTTTTATCATCCAAATATCTAAATCCTAAAGTTATATGCCCTAAATATAATATTATTTACGAGACTATTCAAGGTCATTTGTTCAAAGAAAGAATACACAGCACTTTATAGCAGTTAGCAACATTTTGTATTAAAAAGAGAAAAATTAGTTGACGTATGTCTACTTAATTTATGTGGAGATACAGACATGTATTTACCTACTACACTGCCATCTGTACTAATGTTTATCCAGTGACGTTGACATTTAAATCAAATTATTAATTTATGGTTTACGTCAAGTATATTTTTGTTATATGCAAATACGTAGGTGAAGAAGATAAAACTTTGAGAAACGCTTTATTTAAAAAGAAACAAAATTTTCAAATAAAGTACATTAATTTTTTCATTTAAAATGTACCATAAATATTTCGCGTTGCACACTTATGGGTACGAAATGCAGTGAAGTTATTTGCAAGTATTATATCAGACGGTTCATAAATGACCTTGAATAGTGAATACTGCTACAACATCATTATTTAGGACTTGAGGAATTAGATTTTAGGGTTAGCACACTATGCCTTGAAGTTGACGCGCACTAATTAAACAAAAATCATATTCGTTGCTATTGGCGGAGAAAATGAACTCGTAGCCGTCTGGTGTCAAAATTATGAACTTGTCAAAAAAGTAATGAAACTGCTGTGTTTAAGGTTGTCATACTTCTCTTTAAACAATACTGCACTTCAAATCAATTTACATTTAAAAATATATCAACTTTGTTCACTTATTCTCCTGTCAAACACTGTAGAAGTTCTGATAATTACTATTCTCACCGGTAATTTTGTAAAATCTATGCTGCTTCTATCGGTCATTTTCGTTGCAAATAATACGTACTAAATGTCAAATTTACTGTGAAAGAATAGCTTCTTAGCTTTTATTCCGTGGCATATAATATTAACATTTAATCTGAAGCATCAAATTAAGTCGGACTGTTTCCATATAAAACCAATGGATATCATTAGTGTCTGTTGGAGTTGTGTTAATGTGAAGTAGAAATAAATCCTAAAAACTAAATGCCAAAATGCGACATCGGACACAGCCTATGTCATAGGTTGATTGTAAAATCCGTCTTTTTATAAAACACTTAGTAGAAGAAATAAATCAGTTTACCTAGCTGACATCTGGTGAGAGATTTGTGAACGTAGCAAATGGGGAAAACATTACTTTTTTATCATCTGTTGGTTTTGTGAAATAAATGTTTATTTTAAATAAGAATGATATTTTGCACCAAATAGCTTCAATGTTTATACTTGAAGTAAAAACAACAAATGATATCACTATTTTACTAGATAAAATGGTGGCCAAATGGAGGATTTTGTCGTTGTCCGACCTGCCATTTACAGTTCATTCTTTCACCTACAGGGCGCGAGCAGGCAAGTAATTAGTGTGACTCGAGCGAAATTGAAGTACCTACTTGGACTTGGAATGATGATTTATATGCGCTTGTCACTTTTACAATAACAACATTTTGATTTGTAACTGTTAAAGAGTTATTTTTTTTTTCAATTTCAGGCAGCAAAACACATGAAATTAACAGTATAAACGTTTTAGCAGTCAAAATCAAAATAAGTCAAAATATTGTTCTCGTCAAAATGACAGGCGCACACAAATCAGCTGATTCAAAGTTTTTCTAGGTCGCTTGACTCACATATTACCTGCTTGTAGTCTATACTATAGTTTGGTTCACGAAAGATAACTATTGAAGGTCATGTACAAGCCGTCTGATATTACTTCAATGCATTTCGTATGCATAGCCGTACAAGATGAAATATTTGTGGATATATTTTAACTGAAAAAAAATGTATTTTATTTGAAAGGTATGTTTCTTTTTAAATAATGTCTTTCTCAATGATTTATGTTCTTCACCTATGTTTTTGCAAAACACAAAAACCATGGAATAATAATTTGTTTTAAATATCAACGTTACTGGGCAAACATTAGCACAGAGGGCAGTGTAGTAGATAATTAGATAACTGTTACTCTACGATATACGTCCTTATTATTTGTAGTGTGTTAGAAAGTAATGTCATCATTTACGTATATCTGTCACACAATATAAATTTTATAGGCCTACGTCAAATAATCTTTCTCTTTCTAACATGAAATATTGCTAAGCTACTGCTGTATCAAGTGCTGTGAATTTTTTCTTCGAACAAGTGACCTTGAATAGTCATTGAATCAAACTATAGCAGGAGAATTTTGAATTAACACTAAAAGAGACACGTCCATCTATTGGTCAGATGGAAATCATTTTCGAGCTAGGCCAATTGTAAAATGAAGTGTTATGGAGTAGGTATTTTATGAAAAGACGGATTTTACTAAGTGCTTACGATATTTATAATAGTAAAATTTATTAGGTTACACCTAAATATTAATAGAAAATACCCAATATCCATTAAAATATTTGTGTAAATACCTACTTTAAGAATAATACATTAGACTCTAGAATGAATAGGGGTCCATAAGTTACAACCCCTTGTCTTGTCCGTCAGTAGATTTTATCCAGCCAGCAAAATGCGGGTTTTGAGATGTTATCAATATTAACAATATTGAATTTAATAAACTGGAAAACTTTTATTATACAGGTGACCCAGAAGTTCGTAGGTGATTTTAAAAGAAATAAAAGATTTAAAAAAATAATTTTAAATGGGTTAATACAGGAATTAAAAATACACTGAATGGAGTTTTTTTAAACACACATGACGAAATATAATATCCCGCAGATGCCTACCAGTCCTACCATTTTCGGCCTCACATTCTGGCTCTTTCTAACATGTTTTCCATAACTGGTGTTAAAATGTCTTGCTGTAATACCTTATTTCTGTTCTAATGTTGTTCTCGACTTCGAGGTTTATTGACGTTAACCCTCTCCGTTAAATAATCCATAGAAAAGAGTCAGCGGCTGCCAGGTCAGGTGAACGTCGAGAAGCTCCTTGAGTCAAAATAAAGTTCCACTAGATTGACTCTTTTGTTAAACAATAAGTCTCTCCATAGTATATCTCTCAAGATTCTAGTTTCTAAATTTGAAGAGTAAATAAAAGGAAATTAACTACGACGAAAGTTACGAACTTTTAATATCACCTAGGAACTTTTGGGACACCTGTATTATTCCTAATAATAATAGTACCATTTGTTGATTGTAATTTTTTTTAATAAATGTCGTATGTTTTATTTTTTCTTTCCTTCTTCTTTATAGACCTGCTCGCAATACGCTAATATTTTTTTAGTGATTATACGCCGAAAATTTTTTTGAATCCCTGCTCTATAAAACCTTGAAATCTGCGATGTAGAATATATTCATTGAATGAGATAGAAAATGAGAGAGATAGCAAGTGTTTGAGTCAAAATGATCAACAGGTCATCTTTTAAAGATGAGGTTAAGGTTGTGTTGTTAAATTCAGTAGTGGTTTATTATGTTTATAACATATCATTATTTTGTACCTTGTTGTGTTAATACTTCTGATTTAATCGGCTAATTCCGTCATAAATGTTAAGAAGTAGGTAGTATGAGTAGTGTATATAATTATTCAGATATACAAATACGAGTAATTCTTAAATGTTTCTGTTTATTATATGTAATTTTAAATTTGGGTGGAGTTAAAAAAAGTTTATTTATATTCCACATATTTATCAATTTATTTAATTAAAACTAGTGGAAACAATCTGCATTATTAAATTTAAAAGGAGTAGGATCTTACTGATACAAGACTCATCTAGATCTAAAGGAATGATGTAACGGATTAGTAGTTATTTACGTAATAAGGCTGAGAAGTGAGTTATTGCGGTACGAATGCGAAGTTTACGGACGAGGCGACGAAGGAGTCGGTTCAGGAATTTCAAAATGAGTACCGTAATATTACTACACGGCCGTAGGACGTACAACATTTTATTTCATACTGTCTCCGTGTTTAAAAAAAATTACATTAATTCAAAATATATATGTTTTACATAGGTCACATCACCTTTGAATTTGTGTGTATTTGTTCTACTTGTATTGTTTGTTTTGGTTGCCAAAATTGACTGCTGCACATTCTTTTGTTAGTATTTGCGATTTGCCGAGAGAAATTTTTCAAAATAATATTACTAAATGAGAATATATATATATATATATATATATATATATATATATATATATATATATATATATATATATATATATATATATATATATATATATATATAATATACCTAATTGGAAAGAGAATAGTGAGCCATGACTGTGGCTTGAAATAAAACAATTAACTAAAACAATTGTACCTATTATTATTAAACGAAATAATATTTTTTTGTCATAATAATACAGAAATAAGAATAAGGAACACAAGCCACAGTCATGGCTCACTATTCTCTTTCCAATTAGGTGTATAAAAAAGTGCCCGCCATTTCAATTTTTAATAATGTAATATATGGATTATTTTACATAATTGTAAAGCAATTTTGATGCACTTTTCAAATTTGTGAAAAAATATAGAATGTTCCATTTGAAATTTCAAAGTGGTATCAGGAATGTACATCCGTCATCAAGTAGCTTACATGTTTCTGTATAAATCATGTTATATGAAAAAAAAAAAATGCCAACTTAATAAGTAAGCGAGATATTTGCTGGGTCCATTAAAATATAACAACCTGTATATATATATATATATATATATATATATATATATATATATATATATATATATATATATATATAAAATATGTGTTGCATATTTGTATTTAACAATTTATATCTATTTCGTAAAATAAAAATTATTACTTATTTACATGAATTTATTTTTTATCTTCATTATGTCCACCCGAGTAAAACCGGGTCAGTTTGGCAGTGCAGCCGTGGTACGGCCGTTAGTGTGGATATTTTATATTTTCAATTTTCAATTGTGTCATACACTTGGTGTAGTCATAGTAACCCGATATCCTTTGAATATCTAAAGTTTGATTCATAATTTACATTACAGTCGCCGTTTAATGGACAATGATGAAATATTTGTACAATTATCTTTCGCTTACTACAGTTATTCTGTCATTATTCATAATTATTAATATGTTGAATGTTATAGGTTAAAAGACATGAAAAGTAACGAAATAAAAATTGTTAACAAATTCCAAAAGTACGTCGACAACGAAAATGTAATTGTAACTAAAGCAATGACACAGTTCATAGAAAAATACGGTCAAGAACAAACAATTCCAGAAATAAATAAAGCACTGGGTATAAAAAATATGGTCCTATTCCTAAAAATGGAAACGTATGACACTGAAATGAGACAAATACTAAATAGCGGATTAAAGTATGAACCCATTTCAGTTCTAACAAAAATATTCTTTAGTTTATATAGTTTCTTTTTGTAGAATACTATTGAGAATGGAAAATAAACTAGAAACTTATGAGGAAAACCAACTAACTTTTGCCAAATCATGGATAGAGAAAAATGTAAATAAAATAGAGAAAAAATTCGATACGAAACTGGAATTTCATAACCAAAGATATGAAAGAATTAAATTGGATATTCTGGAAGTTAGAATATCAGAAATTAAGAAGCATTTAGAAATGTTTGATATGCATAAAGCAGTAAGAAATTTTTATTATAAACTTATATATATTTTACAGTATATATTCCGCAAGAAATTTACTTCTTATCTCAATCCATTCGAATAAGCTGTAATTTTTTTAGATATTAGTTGAGTGGTGAACTTATGCCATTTAAATTTTGCTTAATAATTGTGTTTGAAAAAATATGCAAGAGAAATTTCACTGAGATTTTCGTAATTAAAATTACTAATGGAGTTTTTCCTTATTTGTATAACAACTAAAATAATGTAATTTGTTTTTTATAAATTTGTTTCATATAACTATTAAATAAATTAAATCATTGTCAAAAATATATTTTTTAAATATTGTGTCAGCAATTATTTAAAAAAGTTAACAGCTTATGTTTTAAAAGATTTTTTAAATTGCATTTTTAATCCATTTTATAATAAATATAAACTAAAATAATATTAAAAAGAAATAGTTGAAACTTATTAATTTCAAATGTAATCTCGGCGAAATTAATGTCAGCGCAAAATGCAAAATCAATTTTAAAATCCTTGGAATACTTTTTAAATTTAATTTATCTCTGTTTTTATAGGAAAAGTACTCCTACATGTCAATTTTTTTAATAAATAAGATCAAATTAATAAAAAAATATGTTGGCTTTTATAAGCGATGATTTTCAAATTTCTTTTTTCAATTTAAAAAAGTTGATATAGAAGCAATTGATGAATTTATAAAAAGTAATAAATCTATACTTTTTCTCGGATATATTCTATTTCCCAAAGTTTTGTTTTTACCATAAAACTACAGAAAATATATCACATCTACTCTACTATTTTTCGTTAGTATTAACCGGTTTTAACTTTTTTTAACAAAGAATGCAATAATTTATTGTTCTTACATTTCAATTTAATTTATCAACATAATTTAGTTCATAATAAATTTTGAAGTAATCTAAAAAGGATAAAACAGTATCCTTTGTTTAATAATTTACCATCATTTCATTATACGTATATGAAACATTAAATTACAATTTCATCTCTTTGCGTTATAAATTTTATTCATAATGTTTTAGTAGAGCTTTGTGTACTCTTGTATTAAAATTATGATGACCAGATATGAGAAGGTCCGAGGTTCAAGTCCCTGCGGGGTCTATGAATTTATCCGTGATGCTTAAGGCCCAAATAGTCTATTTCTACGTTCAAAATTCAAATAAATTGTTCGTGTACTAGAATTTTAACATTTTAAAAAAAATTATATTAGACAAATATATTTGTGATATGAACCTGCATTTTAAAAAAATGTAGTCTACTTATTAATATTGACTTTGATTTTAATGAGAAAATCATAATTCAGTAGCATTAAAATATAAGTCAAATGCTCATAGTTTTCAATAATATTTTTTTTTAAATGCAGGTTCATATTAGAAGTATGTCTAATGTCGAATTTTTTAAAATGTTAATAGTATAGAAAGAATTTATTTGAATTTTCACTTTATATTTTAGTACAGGCGTACATAATTCTTTAAGCGTGTTTTCAATTTTTAACAAGTTGGAAAATGAATCATTCTCTACTTCACTTTCCGGCTAGTAATTTACATGGAATTTGAGAATGAAACTATTATTCACAAAAGATGACTATTCAGGGTCATTTGTGAGCCGTCTGATATAATATTACTTGCAGATAACTTCATTGCATTTCGTATGCATAGGCGTGCAACATGAAATATTTATGGACACATTTTAACTGAAAAATAAGAATAATTCATTTGAAAATTATGTTTCTTTCTAAATAATGCCTTTTTGAAAGTTTTATGTTCTTCACTTCACTTATGTTTTTGAAAAATACAAAAACATAGACTTAACTTATATAAACCAAGGAATAATAATTTGATTTAAACGTCAACGCCACTGGGTAAATATTAGCACAGAGGGCAGTGCAGTAGATAATTAGGTATCTGTAATTCTACGACATATGTCATTATTATTTATAGTCTGTTAGAAAGTAATGCCACTATTAACGTATATCTGTAACACGACATAAATTAAATAGACATATGTCAAATAATCTTTCTCTTTCTCATACAAAATGTTGCTAAGCTACTGCTATAAAGTGATGTGTATTCTTTCTTCAAACAAATGACCTTGAATAGTCATCTTTCGTGAATAATAGTGTACTAGATAATTGCATGTCTGTAATTCTACGCCATATGTTATTATTATTTATAGTGTGTTAGAAAATAATGCCACTATTTACGTATATCTGTCACACCATATAAATTAAATAGACATAAGTCAAATAATCCTTCTCTTTCTAATACAAAATGTTCCTAAGCTATTGCTATAAAGTGATGTGTATTATTTTTTCGAATAAATGATCTTGAATAGTCATCTTTCGTGAATAATAGTTTAAGTTTTCTACATGTATTGCAAACAAAATTTCAAAATATGTTATTAAAAAAAATCATCTGCTATTTGGGCGTCTATGTTTGGTATTTTTATAAGCGGTCATGACAATTATTGCTTTCATGACAAAACATAAGTAAAACAAACATCTATTAAAACTGAATGATTAGTAATTGACCGTGAATAAAATGGTATACACATCTCGCGGGAATGCATATTCCACCCTTGCGCTCATAGCTGATCTCGGTCATCTAACTCCGTGCTCGGCCGTAATGAAGCACATCCTGGCTAATGGAAATAGTCATTTTACAGCTTTGTTGAAGATGAAAATATCATAGTATACAAGTTAAATCTTAATTCTTTAAAAACCATAAATAGTATTTCTGGTTAATAGTTTTTGGTTTCGAGATATGAACCCACAACTTCTTGCTTACTACACGAATTTGTTAACCCCTTTTTAGGGTACAGATAAACAACTAAATGATGTCCAAGCATCACTGAAGGAATTTGAAACAGTTCAGACGGAAGAAATAAATAATTTCTTAGAAAAATTAAAAGAGATGTCCGAAAATAGTCAATCTTGTACTACTTCCAATGCAGCTTATATCTACATACAAGAATGTGACAAATTTTCAAAACAGAGGATTAATTCTTTCGTGGAAACTGTGCAAAAATTTACTGAACAAGCTTCACAGGCAATCAACCAAGTATTAACATCTAATTACAATTTTCTACAACACATAAAGTAAGTATTAGTTAGGTAAGTAGTTTGTTAAACAACGAGTCTAATGAGGTATAAATTGTACTGACAGCTATAATATTAAAGTTATATAAAAAATATAAATAGCTAGAATTTCCCAAGATGTTGACAATTTTGAAAATAATAATACTACTACAGATATTTTGCATTTGTTTTGTAAATAAATATTTTTTTATTTTTTGTATGCAGAATCTAAATTTACCTTATTTTATTTGTCAGAAATTTTATATCACCATATTTTTGTGTTTTTATTTTATTATTTTATTTATATTTACCTGCACGATTTATTACTAAAGAGCGGATTATATGCAGTAAAATAGTATCAAAATATGCATGCAATATGCACGAAAAAAATCATCAAAATATGCACCATATATGTAAAACAAACTGTAAATATGCATTTTTAATAAAAATATGTAAAGTCAGTTACTTTTGAATATTGTACTCATATTTCTGATAATTTTTATCTTATTTCCATATGTATATGTAGTCTTTTACTCAGAACATTAGGTAGGCACAAGAAAAATATAAAAAATATATATCACATGGTTAATTATAGTATAAAATAATACCTTAAATAAAATAACAAAAATAGTAAATAAAACTAATAATAACAAAAATAACTGTATAAACAAAACTATTGTAGATCACAGCTTTACACTATTTTGTGGAAATTTATATCTGCAAACGTCACATACATAATACTCGTAGAGTGTAAAAGTACGACGTCAAAATCGAGCGGGAATTAAAATCTTGAAAGTAGGCCTTCAGTTTTTTAAACTGCATTTTAAAAGAGTATATAGTAAACCGTATATACCGCCAAATTTAAATAGTTCCTATCTGGCCTAATTTGAAAAGTTGAAAGTTTAATGATGTGCTTTAGTTACATATCGATATTTTATATGTTTAAAGTAAATCATAGTTAATAAAATAAGACAGTTATTTAAATTTGACTACGTATGGTTCACAATAAACTCGTTCAAAATACATTTAAGAAATCGAAAGCCCATTTTCAAGAATTGTAATTTCCGCCTCATTTTGACGTCACATTATTGCCGTATATACATAAAAAAATAAAACACAAACGTATTTTATTTAAATAGAAAAAGCAGAAAAAAATCTCTAATATTAATTTTTATTTTTAGAAAGTATTAAAATATGCACTTATATGCACCAAATATGTTTTTATGCAAAAATTTAAAAAATATGTAGTAAAATATTAATATATGCACAATATGCATTTTTTAAATTTAATATTTGGCATTAACTTTTATTGAAACGTGGACATATGAAAAGATTTTGTTGATATGCCTGATAAAAACTGTATCTGCAATTGCATAAAATCCGCTCTTTATTTATTAATACTCTCATCGTTTCTTGTGTACGCTCCTATGAAAACATCTCTAATTCCTACTACTATAGAACATTATTTTAATGATAGGTTAATGCCTGTAACCGTAGATCATTACTTGAACAAATATTCAATTAGGGTTAGTAATATCATTTTTTTTTTATTATCGTCTATTATTTTAATATATTTTTCGGTTTATATTATTATCATTCTTTGTTTGTGAAAATAAAACCACAGCACTTTTATCTCGATTTTTATATAAATTAGAAACGGAAATTTTGTCAACACATCAAAACATTTTGGTGATGAATTTGGCAGAAATATGCAAGGAACTTGCAAATCCACTAAAAATCATATATGTAGGTACCTATACTGAAAATTTGTCTATAATAAAAATATAGAATTTTATTCTGTAAAACATGTATAAATCACTTCAAAGTGTTACGGGAGAGATAAAATTTAAAAAAAAAATGGTTTCCTAAATTAAACGTAGACGTGTCACGAATTTTTGTATTCACCATGTGTAAATAAAATCTAATTTGTTGGCTAGCTTTTACAAATTGTTACAAATTTGCAAAAAAGTTATTTAATACGAAAGAAAAATCGTGAAATATTGAATAACTTTTCAACTTTACAATAATACTAATAATAGCGTACATTTTCTGTTAAATTTCCCAATATGCGTAACATTTTTTTTGTAGATAAGAAGGGTCACTTTGTCGGGTGTTAATACATGCAAATATCTCTGACGGTACAAGACATCGTCATTAACGCGGTACAACAGAAAAACAGCATAATATGTCTGATAAAGCAAATGGTCATTCAAATGAGTTTTCTGTTCTTATCAAACAGGAAATATTCGGCTTTTCATTTACGAAAATTACAACGTATTACGGAAAAACAAGAATGAGTCATCTATCAAAATTCGTAATAATCTATAATAATACGGAATACCTATTGTTTTGGATAGGAATATAATACTTGGAAAATAACAATAGAAAATTCAAATTATATATTTGCAAATTTCGAAGCAGATTTCCTGTAATACAAATTAGAAACACAATTACATTTAGGTTATGGGTTAAACTAGGAAATATATGAACAAATTTGAAATTAAGTGCATCAAAAAGTAATAGTAAATTGTCAATATTTCAGAAATGATCTGTTCAAATAAGTATTTCAAATTCTCACATTCTTGTAGATATGTAGATGAACACTGTCGACGACGTTGAAGAAGTGGTGGATTGTACGGTGACGGCACGACCAAAAATAGTAGATTATTTTACAAGTTAAGAAAAGTGGCAGTTTTCTATCGAGCGGAAAAATTTTGGTGCACAAGCACACTTTTCTTACTCGCAGAACATGCTATTTTATTGTATACTTAATGGAAAATGTTAACAATTAAATTTATAGTGTTTATTGTTTTCTATTAAATTGATCAATTGAGTCATCTCTGAAAACATAAAAACAATACATAGTAATCATAAACAAAACGTCAATAGTACATACAATACATGCAGTATCGTTGGTAACGACTAAAATCGCATATTACCTTACTATTTTCTGCGTATTAAAATGACTGTTTCCATTATAATATTTTTTTCTGATAGAATAAAGAAATTGTTCTAACGGTTTGATAAGCAGGATTATCTTTTAAATTAATAACATATCAGTTGCATCTGTAAATAAATGGGGTATGTGATCATAAAAAGGAATCATCCACTATAGTAACAAATTAGAAAATTGGTAATTTATATTAAAACTAGACCTGAAAACTGTATGATAGGAACTATTGGAGTTTAATTAGAGTTTTAAATGTCCTTAATCTCGCCTTAAAGGGCTAGTCTACCTAGCGCAAAAGTGTAGTTCATACTTTTCTAATATCTTATTTTTGGTGCACTTTAGAAAAAAACGTTATTTGAAAAAAGTTTTTAAAATAACATTGTTAACATCGAACTGTCTTTAAAATTTTTATTTTCTCAAAAAATTAAAATTTGAATAATATTTTCAATTCTTTACTCAAATTTTGAAACACTTTCAAAAAAAATATGAACAGTTCAATGTTGAGATTATATGTAAGAATACAAATTATTTTTTTCAGAATTAAATTTCTATGTATAGAAGAGTTAGCAGAAAAGTACGATTTTTGTTAATATTTACAGGTTACCCTCACTCGGGCCAAGTGGGGAACGACGTAAGAGACGCTATTACTGCCTGCTACACTGTTACAAAAAATCGCTGAGTTCTATAGATATAAAATTATATAAAAACGTATAAATAAGTCATGTATAAATAGAAAATTAATTTATTTGACCATATTGCATATATTCAAAATTTGTTTATAAACATACATATATCTTCATCAAGTAAATAGTGTTTCAACTAAGATTATATTCTAATTATTATAATTTCATAATATAAGTATAAATAATAATTAGAACAAATTAAGAACCTTTTAATAAAAATGAAAAACAAATACAAATTATTGTACTAAATTTTTGTTTGGAAGTATAACTTTTGGGATAATAAAGATCTACTAGTTCGGGTAACTTTTTTTTATAAAATTCTATAAACTTATTCATTTTGTCATTCGAGAATTTTAAAGAACTCTCTCCTGGCGTCGCATAATTCATAACAAATGAAAATAAAAATAATAACATAAAAATCAAACTATAAACATTTTCATAAAAAATAAAGCATATAAAATAAAAATTATTATACTAAAAATCCTCTCAATGTCTGACTTTTGGGATAATGAGGATCTACTAGTTCGGGTAACATGAATGTATTATAAAAATCTATTAATTTATTCTCCATTTTATCATTCCAGAAGTTATCATCCCTGTCGATTTTTTCGATAGACATTCCCAAAGGCGTCCATATTACAAAAAAACAGTAATCTCTTTCACTTATGTGCAACTGTCCCTGTATTTGGAAATAATAATTGTGATTCTTTTTCAGATTCAATTTTTGGGTATCAGAAATAATTGTACAGTAATTTATAATTTTATTTTTAACTGCTTCATAGGGATCAATTTTTTTTGCCGAAAATGGACATTTTATTTCTATTAATCCTCTTTCTCCTATAAGGCCGTCAGGTGTCGTTGCCAAAAAATGATACTTTTTGTCTATAATTAAACCGGATTCTTCTATATTTAAACCACTTATTGTTGTAAAGTCACGTTTAGCAATTGATTCCTTTTCAATCCCGTAACGTGTTGCCGCATTACCTATACATGGTTTATATAAATGATTTATTACTATATTTGTACGTGTTTTAACTGTTCTTGCTTTACAAATTAAGCCAAAATTAGAAGATGAAATGCGAATTCTTCTTTCTGATACCCAAACTTGAGACTGACTTTGCAATTTTGTATTTTGAAATAAATTTTCTCGTTCTTCTGCAGATTTACTAAGCTTCGACAAAAACAGATTCTTTTTACCTTCCGTCACCTTTAGGTAAGGAAGGTATTGTCTTTGGTCAAAAAATTCGGTGGTGAGTTTTTGATGAATAAGCACGTTTTAGGGTCCCTACAATACGATTTTACTATTTTTACGATGATGTCTGTATGTGTGTGTGTGTGTGTGTGTGTGTGTGTGTGTGTGTGTGTGTGTGTGTGTGTGTGTGTGTGTATGTGTGTGTGTGTGTGTGTGTGTGTGTGTGTGTGTGTGTGTGTATGTATGTGTGTGTGTGTGTGTGTGTGTGTGTGTGTGTGTGTGTGTGTGTGTGTGTGTGTGTGTGTGTAACAAAATTTTCGTCTACGATAATTTCCATACTACAATTCTAAAAATTATAATTCTTTCGCATTTCTCTTCGTTACATCCATGTGAAGAGCTGATTAGATTTTGGTTAGAATTGGACAACCGGAAGTACCCTCATTTGAAGATTTTAACAGTTTTTCTTGAAAAAACTATGTTAAATATCATTTTTTCACATTTAATATTATTATAAATATTAAAGAATATTTTATTCTCTGTACGATTTGACTGCATTTTATACTTAATATTAAATGGATATAGAGTTAAAAAATTATAAAGAAATTAATTTTCATAAAGTAGCCATAGCTATGAAAACAGCTACTATATTAAGAAAATTTTGATTGAAAGATGTCAGTGTCAAGTGAAATTGACATAGTGTGTTTGTCTTATAATTTTATTGAAAATATAGGATCTTTTGCTTTCTGTATGGAACTGCCGGAAGGTAAAGTACAAGAAATATAATCTTTAGCAAGGAATTTTCTGTGTGAAATTTGTACAAAATACATAGAACTGACGGAAGGTAATGTGCTGGCCACATCAGATTTTTTTTAAAAAAATCTTCTTCAGTCAGCCTATCTTCTTCAAGTCCTGTTTTATAATCGTTATCCGGTTTACATGTGTAAAACAATTTTCTTCTGGAACGAGAATTACTTTTGTTTTTTGATTTCTGTCTATGTAATTTCCTTAACTGAATAAATTTCTTTGTATATTTTCCAGGGCTTTTTTGTTTAAGAGATTTATTAATTGCTCTGTGAATTTCCAAGTCAGTATTTTTAGAAACTACAGCATATTTGCATCTCATTTCATAAGCCCCTCTTAAACAGAAGTTTATTCTCTTCCCCCCAACAAATTTAACTATAATACTATTAAAATTTTCGGCATAATTATTATTTACATTATATATTAGACTATTTGACTGACGAACAACAATGTTTAGTGCTGAAACAATGTCATCCATTAATCCGCTTGTTTGCATAGCAGGGACATTATTTATATTTTCGCTATTTTTCTTGGTACAGATATAATTTTCACACAAACTATGGTCACCAAATACATGAAAAGGGCTATTTTTAAAATCTTTTATAAGTAATTCTATTTTTTCATTGTGGTTTATATTTTGATTTTGTCTGTAGTAAATAGCACCTACTAAAGACTTGGTTAATCGGACAATATTGTTTTCTAGTACTTTCCGAAGATCCACCGGAATATTTCTTGTATCTCCTTTTTGCTTTTTAGTCAAGTCCTTTAGGCGATTACAGTAATTTCTGAGGATGTGATTAGCACATTGTATTTTCTCTATGATATAATTATTACCGTATGGCATTTGGGTTAAGAGTTTTTCCATAACACTACTGTCTCCATCTCCAATAATTTTTTTGTATCGTAATCCATGCATGTCTACACTACATCTAAAACCCTCCAGGATTATGTCCGACTCCATAGCCGTAGAAGACGAATTCCAATTTCTTTTGCAGCAGTGTTCTTGCCTTTCATCCTCAGGTACATTTTTTTTCAAATATTGAGCGCAAATACAACAGTACTTATTACGAACAGACATAAATAATATTTTTTTAGTTCTATATCCCACGATGCATGCCTGAAATATGTATATATGTATTTTTTTACTCACTAACTTTACAAAATTTTGTGAAAATTTAATATTTTCGTCCAATTAATTGATTTCAGAACAAAAACATTTGTAGAAGTTCGTGTAAATTTCAGAGCATGCTACTTTAAATAAATAAAAAATAAATGAATATATCATTACGGCATATTACCCATTGCTGGTTGTGCCAGTATGCCTTGTTCGCAGATATCGGTAATAATGATGACATGTTTGTACCATGCAGGCGTTTACTAATACAAAATTTTAAATAAATAAAATAATAAACTTCTGATTATGGGAGATAAAATATTACTGGTATTGGAAAATTGGGAAATGATCGGACACGCAGTCTAATGCAAATAATTTATTTCCTGGCCTACGTTTCGACTGTTACTAAAGTCTTCCTCAGGGCTAGAAATGGTCAATGATTATAACAGTCGAAACGTAGGCCAGGAAATAAATTATTTACATTAGACTGCGTGTCCGATCATTTCCCAATTTTCCATTCTGCTACCAGTCGATCATCGTACTCCACATTACTGGTATTACTGTTTATTCCTTTATTGAACGGAATTTAATTTATTTAATGTTTTTATGTACCTACCACAATAATTGTTTAATAATAATAATAATAATAATAATAATAATAATAATAATATATTAATATCAATTATTAGTACGTAGGTAGGCTCATTTTTTTTTGCTGTCTAATGTTTCATAAAAGCTTTTATATTTTTTTGCAAACTATGAGGCATGTACCTTTTAATAATAAATCAAAAACGTTACGTGGACTTGAATTTCTTTCACAAAATAATTTTGTTGTTGAAACAAAATCACTTTATAAGATTTAAGAAATATACGTACAACTCCGGATAAAGAATTATAATTAGTTTTGTAGGAGCGCTTCGCCCAAGCACCATCAGTTACCACCGTTATATATGGTATATTGTCGTCATCAGTGTCACCATTTTCTATAGCGAGTTTAAATTCATCTTTTCCAGCCTGAAGCATACTTTCTAAGGCAATATCATTTATAGTTTTTTCCAATTTATTTTGATAGTGAAGATAAGTCTTTTTTGAAAAACATGGCATGTTTATTGCTGCACACTGCTCTCCATACTGTGCATATCCAATGCCAGTTGATACTGTTGCTGACACGATTGCAGTATTTATATCTATTGTATCTGATCCACTATTATTTGTAGGTTCCGAATGTAATTCTTGAGTAATACCACACATATTGCATTTAAAATAAAAAATACTCATCATCCCTCTCCTAACTTCTTTTATAAATTTCATGTTAGAAAAGTTACAACCAAATTTGTTATGAATTCCAAAAGATTGTAACTGAGCGAACAGATAATGTATGTCAAAATACCGTCTGCCTACTGGCATATTAGTATCAATACATTCTGATTCTTCTGGATTGCTAATAATTATTTCGCCTGAATTATCTCTATTTTCATCGTGCTGTTGTGATCTACATGAAAACGAAACATGTTTAAATATTAATATTCAAAAATATGTAGATATTTGTATTTTGCATACATTATTTTTATGGAATTTTCAATATTCGGTAAAATTAATGTTTCAAAGTAACATAAATAGAATATTATAAGTATTATTGTTTTATAAGACATTTGTCATATTTGTTTTGTTTTCATACGTCAGTAAATCGTCTTACAAAACTTGTATAATATACTATTTTGTAAGTATCTTTTATACATACATTTCCGCGTTTATGTTTATATCCTCTTCACCAAATGAAATATTTTGATAATCTGATTCAGCAGTACTGGTTGTCGCACTTTCACAATTTCTGTTTTCTAAATTAAGTTGATTTAATTTCATATTGCATATCTCGAGAAATATTTTGGCTGTAAATATGTATTTATACTGTTTTAGTAACAAACAAAACAAATAATTTATAAAAATTGAAATATATGTATTATTATTTAACGTGAATTATCTATTTATTTAATAGATAAATAAAAATTATATCTAATTTTTTTGGAATATTAATGAGGTATTCTTGTGTCAAATGAATATTCAAATGTCATATACCCCGATGTTAGACATGCTTCTCAAACAGTTTATTTCTATTCTAAAAGTACCTGTATTAGGCATATATTTTCATTTGTGTATATTACAATTTGTTTCTTTTATCAAATTAATTTTGGATAGAAAAAATAAATAAAATTATTTTGGTTCATTTCATGAAATATTTCGAGAACGTGGTTAGGAAGGCGCGACATTTAAATTCAAACAAAGACAACGAATAGCAAGGCCAGTTTTCCCGAATACGTCCGGAATTCTACGATAATAATCGATTGGTCGGTCCAGGTCTCCGGGGCTTCCGGGGCAGCGTAAGCATTTTTATTACAACAAAGTCATATACATTTTATCATTACACTACCTTATAATTATTGAAGTTTACTATTACTTTCCTATGGTAGATTACCCCATTTATTCTTAATCGCAATAATTATAGTATAGGTAAACCCATAACCTTAAATATATAATTTTACCTTTCGTTTTTTCCTCTATAACCTCCTAATTTCTTTCTTTTTGCCGATAAATAAATTCTGCCACTTTTTGAATATCTTGTATCCATTTGTATTTCGTATTTTTCGTAATATCTATACGAGTATATCGCAATTCTCAAAATTTTCTCAACAAAATATACAACTAGACAGGGGAGCTACGCACGAGATAGCATTAGAATATAATGGAAAGGGGTAAAGGGTACATTTGTACAGCAAGTGCAATAAGTTGAATTAACCATAAATATTAAAATACCACATTATATGCGATATTTTTTTTTTAGAAATGTATATAATCTCCTTTTTTGATTTCCAACAATCTTGAGTTAAAAACCTTTTTTTATTGCCCAAATAATGTCTAGACTCTAGACTAGACTACTGCGACTGAACATCCATCATGATATGTTAGCCTTGCTGTACGGTTTGGTCTGAGCGAGAGCCTACTCGCCTACAGTACAACTATCGAACTGTAGGTAGTGTAGTAGGGTAAGAATTTATTGTAACATATTAACAGTGTACGTACATGCGACAAGCCAAACATTTCCCCTTGTCCCACCACACTTCTGTTACGGCAATTCTGAAATCGAACTTTTGCTCTAGGTATACTATCCCCTTCTTACTACTTTCAAGACTTCTGCTATCGCCTTTTTGAAATCCAGAATCCATTTTCAACCAAATTAATGCGGAAAATAACGAAATAATCAAAGTACACCAAATAATAGGTTGAACAACATAGGCACTCAGTGGTAATTAAAACTCGAACTATGCGTTTTTTATTACTTATTTTCTTAAATTGTTTATTATCCATGCATATTTCCAATTATTGATCATGAAAGTTAATTTAAAAATCCATATTTATATACTTTTAGTTATTGAAATAAATGAGTTTATGTGACTCCAATTATTAGTGAACTACACTGTTGGAGAACAAAATGAGGTTAACATCTACATAATAAAATATTTTTAAAAATATTTCAGCTTAACGAATAATAATGGTTGAAAAAACTACTCGGACCTGCAGTTAAATACTTTTTATTGAATTAATCCGACGTTTTGGTTGATTTATTTATTTTACCGGTTTCAGGATATTAATACATTGTTTACATATACAAAAGTAGGCTGGTAACTAAGTAATAGCAGTATCTGTAAGGTAATATTATTACCATACTGACTTGTGAACAACAGTCTACAAAATGAGTATAAAATAAAATGAAAATATTGCTCTTCATTAATACATACAGATAACGTTAGTGTATCGTTCTAAATATACGGTTTACTTTATTCTAAAAAACATGGGAAATAAAGAACATACTTTGAATATTTGTCATATTGACATATATCAAAGAAATTGTTCTGTTAATCATAGCATTCTGAAAGTAGCATTAACGAGATAATTTCAAAAAATAATATTTATTAATATTGTCTTCATTTTCTGAAACCGATAAACTATTGAACAAACCACAGCCACAAACCTTAGATGTTTTAAAAATCTCGCTCTACGAGCTCGGATTTCAAACCGACATCTGCGGCAGTTATGATACACATAACATTCCTAGGTAGTAGCTATTATTTATTTATTAATAAATCAGTCCAACAGGATACAAGATCCAAATAACAGGACGATTATACGATATACATGTAAAAACAAATGTATTGAAACAGTAAATACAGTAAATAAACAGTAATTAAACATATAAGAAATTTAACAAGTAACTTAATCCGAAAAACAATTTATTAATACACTCTTAAATTTAGATAAGGAGTTGCCAAATATGTCAATGTCAATAGTAGATGATATATTGTTATACGCTAGACAGAGAAGTCTTATTAGAGATTTCAAGTCATAATTAGTCCTAGCTGTTTTACAATGAAATGGTATTTTATTTTAACTCGTGGAATTATTAATTTGTACAGGTAGAGAGATAATTGTAAATTTCTTCTACTACTTAATGGCACCAAGTTTATTTCAGGCAACAAAACAGAATAATCATGGGTAAAGTTAGGATATTGTCCATGAACTTTAAAAAAACGATATTTGATAAATTTATGCTGGACACACTCAATCTTAGTTATGTATTTATGATATATTGGATTCCAGATTTGTAGACAATATTCTAGCTTAGAGCGGACAAATGTGCAATACAAGCTTTTTATTGTAGTTATTTTACAGAAAGGCCGACAATTTCTAATTAATAATCCAAAATTTCCATTGGTATACTTCCATAAAATGCGAAGTGGAGGCAAATTTTCGCCCTTAACGTCCGGACTAGATATGAGACGCGACTTCCCCCGCCTGTAGTTCATAGGATATTGATATTACGTTAAAATGTGTATGAACCTATTCAATAGAAAATTTATTTATCTTTACTTTTGATAGTCACCTTATTTATCGTAGGCCAGTCCAGAAATAGTGATGCACGACGAAGCGAGAGTACCTTCGCATCTCGTCTCGTCTAGTTGCATTATGCGAGACGAGACCGAGAGCGTTTAAAATTCGAGGCGAGATCGATATAGCAACTGCGAGAAGCGAGAAATCTCGCGAGAGTCTGGCAATAAAAAGTATTTGTAACTTTACAGCTTTGATACATAAATTCAATGAAAAATGCACCGTATAAGGAGTGGAGTCCACGTTAATTCAAGCATAGAACACGTGAATATGAAAATTATATGGATTCACTATATTTTTTGAGTCTATCTAGAGTCGATTGGTATAGGTCCCACAGCTAAGAAATGGAAAATAAAGACAAAATCGGTTTTGCATACAATAGAACTAGTTTTCTCCTATATTTCAGCCCCTAATTCACCCCAGTTAAAACCATGATTAAAAAAATTCTAGCCGCTCCTGAAAAGTAAAGGATATTACAATAAGCGTCGATGGGAGCCAACATAGAGAGAAGCAGAGTGATTGATTGCCGACGTGTTACCAGTGTAGCGGTTTTTTATGACTAAATCTTACTTAAATAGTGGCATATATTTAGTGATAACGTGTAGATACTTTTAGTTACAAAAAATATTTTTTTATGTTTAATACGTTTTACTGATGACAGAATGTATTAACAGATGGTATATTGAAATAGTGTAGAGTTTTAGAGATCACAATTTGGTGATAAATTGGATATTTAGAGGTAAATTAAATTATTTACTAACATTACATTTTCAGGTGACTGTAAATGTATAAACATTATGTTCGTATTAATATAATTTGGTGACCAGAATTTAGTGTTTCGTCTCTTTATTACAGCTATACGAATGCAAATACACGGAAGACGGTGCGGTTGGTGCGAACTTGTCTCTTGTAGTTTAACTGTTACATAAATACGTAGTGCACAAGCGCTTATTTTTATAGCGAGACTCTCGCGAAGTTCTCGTGCGAGAACAAGACGAGACCCAAAAAAATGTGCGAGAACATGGGCGAGATCGAGATTACAGATCCGAAAACGAGACGAGATCGATATTTTATATTTCTCGTCTCGTCTCGCCTCGCGTGCATCACTATCCAGAACTGAGATATTGGCAAAAAAAAAACGATTTTTTAGCCATATTTAGGCAAAATTGGTGATAGGGGGTGCGCGAGAGGGAAAATGGGTATGTCTAAAAGAGGCCTATAATAAACCGATTCCAATAGTTATTTTTCCCCAATTTAAAACCATGTTAATTTTACTGACGACTGGCCTACTTTGTTTTTTTGACAATTGGTCAGGAGCAATATGTTTTTATGTTTTTAAATTTCCAAGTTGATTGCCTGGATAAATATTACAATTAATTTTGTTATTATACTATTTCTCTCTAATAACAATATGCTGGATTTTGTAGGAAATGCGACTCTTTCTTGAATTAGATCTCCTAACAATGTATATTTATCACCCCTATACAGTGTTGTGACTGATCTAGATTATTTGATCTAAAACACTGATCTAGTTCATTTAGTATGGTTTTCGATCTGATGTAGATCCTTTTATATATTCAAATCTTGATCTGGATCTAAGAACTTTAATAATCTATGATCTTGGAAAAAGATCAAAAATAGGGGAATATAAGGGAAACTTAAATAAACTTGGAGAAGACAAAAATTATTTTTTTATGTACCTAACAGTTTAGGACATGTCAAATGAGAAAACAAAAAATACAAAAATTTCAAACCAGAAAATCCAAGAACAAATTAAATACAAGTGGATTGTATTATTTAACTCACTTAAAAAATTCAATGGCTTATAATGATTGTCTGCCCAATTGATATGACCTGTCTTAATTTATTACATTTCAACAATTCTAATGTTTAAAATTATTATTTTTGTTTCTGTTTGTATTTTATTCGTTAATTCAGCATTAATAAAACTACGTACCTATGTATCTAATTTTCTTCCTATGGGTAAGGCACACGGCTAAGTATAATCTTTGTAATTAATTTACTGTTTGTATTCCTGTTTAATTAATCCAAAATAAAAAGATTTTGAAAATCGTTACTGATCTTTTTATGATCTAAGAAAAACAGATCTCAAATTCTTGATCTAATCTGAAAAAAGGATCCGGTCGCAAAAATTGACCTATGATCTAATCTATAGAACATATTAATTGTAAAGATCTTGGTCTAGATCCTTTATAAATTGATCTGTCACAATACTGCCCCTATATAATACGAATCTGAAAAGATAGTGGTTTATATCGGCTTCATTAGTGCCATTGCAACAGCATATTTCCGATTCGATGATTTTGAGTTTACATAGGTGATTTGGTAAACGATGGTGTTTGAATCGTGTAGTCTGCAGATAGAAGAAATAACTTTTCTATTTAGATTGGATTTATTAAACCAAGGTTTATTAGAAATATTTGATTGAATTTAGTAATACCCCATGTTGAATTTGCAGTTACTTTTTGAAGCACCCTTGCATATTTCTTATCTGTTTATAACGATGATGTTTTCATATATAGCGAATAATGTTTCCGTTACATGTTATTTGAAAACTAGTATCATTAATAATGAAAGGATTACTCTATTTATCACAATTCACTAGAAAATATATGTTTTCTTTATTGTATGTATGCATAGTATTGTTGCCTTAACAAAAGCATGAATAGTAATGTGCATTAAATGTTCTTTTTACTTCTCTCTTTAAGGTATAATGAATAACATTTAAACGAACAAAAGATAACATATCTTCATGATCGTTGTAAACAAATTCAATTTTATATAAATAAATACGTATGTATATCATATCATCTTTTATGCATTGTTGTGTATAGACATTTAAAAAAAATGTTATATAATACTTAAGTTTCTCACAAATGTGAGTGGTGATAAGTGACTGGATAAGTGATGGACAAAAGAATTAAGCAGGAATGCAGTCAATAAGTCAATAAATAAATTTTACTTATTGACTGCATTCCTGCTTAATTCTTTTGTTTCTCACTAATATTTAGTTAAAAAAATTACAGAAAAACTCTAATACACTCCATAATTTATACTAATAACTGGTTACGAAATTTATAGTATACAAAAAATAGAATTATTAGGTTTTTTGTTATAAATAATTTTTCTTTTCAGATTGTTTCACGAAGGCGGGAATTTCAACAATAAAGAAGCCAAGCAATTTTCTAAAAAAATAGTACAATTAGAAACTAGTGTACAAAAAAGAGCTCTGATTTTGAAAGCATGTATTGCTAATCTGCAAAAGAAGTTGATAAAAACTATAGAAACTGCTGCGGCACAATGCAATATTAAGTAAAAAAAAACAAACATTATTATTGATAGAATAAGATGTATTTTTGAGTGTGTTTGAGGATGTTCATGAATACTAGTGGCGGCAAACAAATATTATCTTTGCTCGTTTAATAAACTGTAAGTAGGCAGTTTGAAATTTTTATCAAACTATAAACTGCCTGGTGTTTCAACAACATACCGACAAACTTCCAGGAGTTACAGAGAACATCAAAACAACCAGTTTTTGTTAATAAATCAAGTCCACAAATGAGCCGTGGTGAATACCAATACAAAAATTGCACCGTCGGTTGCAAAATTTTGGAGAGCGCAAATAAAGCAAAAATGTTTTATTTTTACCTCTCGCTAAGAGAGGTATTGGATTCATGCTAAAAATCGCATATCCAGATTTTAGTGAATAAGCACGTTTTAAGGTCCCTAGAATCCGATTATAACATTTTTTTACGATGATGTCCGTATGTGTGTGTGTGGATGTGTGTGTGGATGTTGGATCCACGATTTCTCAAATACTATGAGACTTAAGACATTTTTAACTACGGATTCCTCAATCTAACAATAATGGGAAGAATTGATTAAGTTTTGGTAACAATTGGACAACCGGAAGTAGTAGTTACAAGAAAAAAATCATCTAAATATTATTTATCGAAAATTTATGTAAATACATATATTAAAGAACGTTAAATTCTTTATTCGATAAATATAAATTCATTATTATATCTTCTATAGATTTAGAGATAAAGAAATACATATAAAATAATTTGATGTAAAACTTCTCAGATCAAACTACTTCAAGGCAAGAAATTCAAATGTTTGTAATTCACACATAAATGTCACTGTCAAAAATATTTGTATGCCACTGTCAAAAATATTTGTACATCATTATGAAGATTATGAAAAGAATATACGTAAAAAAGAATACACAAGGAATTTGCGAAAAAATGACGAATATAAAGAAAAAGAAAAGTAGAAAAAGAAAATTTCAGGATATTGAATATAAAGAAAATGTTTGTATTGTACATAATTTATATTAAAATATCCCATAGATTTTGCAAATATATGTGAGAATTATTTTGTAGTGAGACATGAATATATGTACTTGTATTTAAAAATATTTTTCGTTTTATGCGTACAACCACGTAAAATATCTGGGGAGAAGTTATGTGCTGGCCACATCAGATTTTTAAATGGGAGGGGCGCCAAAATGCATTGTGCCCAAAGCGCTAAAATTTGCTGTACCTAGGGCGCTTAGTACCATAAATCCGGGCTTGTCTTGAGGAAGATTCCCGGAATAGCTTGTACCAGCGCAACAAACAACAGATCGCTAAAGACCCATGGCACTTTGAAATATGCTGTAAATTGCGAACATATCTTTTTGCGTTTTTTCGTAAAATATAAAAATATTGGTTAATTTTGTCTCATAATTTTTAACTTTGAACAAGTTTTTTATTTACAGTTGTCCTCTAAAATTAAATGGTAACTACCCAATCAACCAAATGACGCGATATCGACGGATATATGACGCAATTTGTTGACGTCACAAAAACGATTATACGTGGGTCGAATCGACGTGGTTTAACGACGAAAATTTGACGTCGTTTATAGACGTTACATAGACGAAGATTACATACGTCACACAATATTCAAGGAAGATTTAGTACATTTTACAATTTTTTTAAAACTTTTATCATTGCTTACAGGTTCAAGAAACATAAAGGTAATTATCATATATACTAAAATAATATTTTTTTGGCACACCCAGCAATGGGTAATTTGCCGCAATAATATATTTATTTATTTTCTTTATATTTTTTGATTAAAACAGCTATACATATAATTTACAAAAGACTGAGACGGTCGCTGAACGTTTATATAACGTGAACATTGACAAGTCAATATTAAACGTGTGTCGAACGTTTCTTCAACGTCAAAATAATGACGTCAAGTAACGACGTCGCATCGACCAGAAACGTCGAAAATTTTACGTTAAAAACACGTCGCCTAAACGTCATCCATCGACACGTCGATGTTGTGTTGCTTGGGTAAATGCAAAATAAATAAAATATTGCATTTTCTGTTTAGTAATTTCTTTTATTACCAATTATTACAGTAATATGTCGATTTCTAACCTTCTAGAGGTTGGGAAAAACATCATTCCGTCGCCTAAACGTCATCCATCGACACGTCGATGTTGTGTTGCTTGGGTAAATGCAAAATAAATAAAATATTGAACTTTCTGTTTAGTAATTTCTTTTATTACCAATCATTATAGTAATATGTCGATTTCTAACCTTCTAGAGGTTGGGAAAATCATCATTCCTGATTACAGTGAGTTCAATGACAATTCCATGGGTTGGAAATGTTTATGCAGGCTTACTTAGCATCAACAATGTCATAGTTAACTCAATGATATATTTTGAAAATTATTGATTTAAATAGAGGATGATTGTGAATAAAAGAGTATAGATATCTTGCACTGTATATGACCTCGAGGCTTTAACTACCTCGGATGTAATTGCTGAAATGGCTCATTTGAAGATATTGTTTTATTAACAAAAAGTGATATTTTTGGTGTTCTCTACGACTCCTAGAAGGTTTTCGATGTTCTTGAACCACCCTGTATAAGTATACCAATATGTAATACCATTATATCATATAGTCGATCTGAACAATGGGGCTAGTCTCCCGAAACTTATATAGATTATGCAAAAGTGCAAGATCAATGTCACAGTATGGAGGAGTGATCGCTAACCTTTAACCTGCAGGTAATTGAATGACCCGCAAAAACAGTTAAGGTGACCCTTTTCAGATCTCATACATGAAAACTAATACTCCTATAATTTTTTATTTTACAGCGAATATATTTTCTTTTTGTTTTTATGTTTATTTATGAAGACATAATAATTTTGAATCTATAATATTTTATTTTTTACAGTTTATAAAAAAGTATTCTGCAAAAAATGTAAACGATATTTGCATTTTCTTTTATTTATTTTTTACTTGTATTCTGTTTACTTATACTAAAAACTATTTCCATCTTTGATTTTATGTGTCAACCACGTTTGTGTATAAAGTATTAAAACAGTAAGGACAGTTTACCGATCGAAGACAATGTTTGGGGACTGAGTGAAGCGAAGGTCCCTATTTTGTCTGAGATCGGTAATTCCTTAACGTTCGTGATGCTTCTTATACTATTTTTTGCACGATCGACGTGCAAAATTTAAAAGAAAAATAATAAAAAAATTAATAATAGATGGAGTCCAAGGTTAAATATACCTAAAACTATTATAATTACACCTTAACCTAAAAACTAATTTTAATAAAAACTAAATACGTATTTCGAGAACCAAGTTCTTATCATCAATAGGTAGTAAAAGGGAAAGTTAAACAGAGTAGTCAAGATTACTCAACATGTCAACCATGCCAGAGGTCCTGGTTGTTAGGAACCAGGGAAATAAAAATGACAAGTACTCCTTAGGGAAATAAACTGCTTCATTCTTCCTTGTTTTACATGTTGTTAATAGTCTCTTTTGTTACCTAAATAACAAATATTTTCCTTTGTATATAAAATATTGTATATAATACGGGAGTAAATTCATTCTCATAATTTGTCTCAAACTCTCAACAAATAATAACGAACTTTACTCTCTTGATATATAAACTAGTATTTGTTCGCATTGATTTGATCCCCAAATATTTATTGTTCGCTAGCCAAATCGAAACATTAGTTTTGCTGTCAAAAATATTATTTGAGACTCAACATTTGAGCATTAAAATACAAAAACATTGTAAGTATCCGTAAATTTTTATATTTTTGCATGCAAATATTGTAAATATTATGCTAAAAACGCTCAGTTATTATTTTTGGTATTCGATTATTATTTTAGATTTCACGTTATGTTCTAGTAAAATCATTTACATATTTGATGATTAGTAAATATATTTTTAGTAAAAGCATTTTAGTTCTTTTACTAAAAATATATTTACTAATCATCAAATATGTAAATGATTTTACTACAACATAACGTGAAATCTAAAATAATAATCGAATACCAAAAATAATAATTGAGCGTTTTTAGCATAATATTTTGCTAACCAAATACTTAATTTTTACAAATAGTCGGTGGTCAAAATTTATTTTAGTATTAAACTATACTCTTTTTAGATTTTAAATGTTTCAATTCAATTAACACTAGTATAAATAAATCATGAATATGTCATCATAATTACCGATATCTGTGTACAAAAAGCAAATTGGTATACCCAGAAATGGGTAGTATTATGTTCCGATGATATTATTATTATTATTATTATTATTATTATACAGAGTGTTATGTAAGTAACGTGCCATACGTTTTCACCTAATAAACAAGGTTGCAATTTATTGTAATCTGCAGTATTTTATTTTCTAATGCGCTTTTTGTAGTTGTAAAAGTACTTCAACATGCACCAATAACAATTATTTATTGGCATAAAGAATTATTTAAAAATCACAGTAGTTTGAGTGAAAACTACAACACTTGTCGTTTTTGAAGGTTTGAAGTCAAAGACGAAACATGGATAAAACACGTTTTATTAATGTCGACTGTTTTGGCGCACTTCTCTATAAACCAAATGCATGTCGGTGAATTCTTGATTAGTGAAAGCAAGAGGCATTTCTAAATGTCTACGTACTACGCAACTTATTGCAAATTCAACGTTATTTATGATAACCAACACAAATATTGTTTTTTAGAAAAACTTGATTTTTAGATTTTATTTTATTAAGAAGCTGGTTCGTGATTGGTTGTCTTTACAGTCTTACAAGTTTTACAACTTGACAGATTGTGCAGAATATATTTCAGATTAATACTTCTCTCAATTCTCTATCATACTATGAACTGTAGCACATTACTTACATGACCTGTAAATAAAATAAAATAAATTGTACAAATAAAAATATTTCATTTCTATTTAATTTTTGGGCATAAGCCGCCACTATTGAACATCCTATGTATAAGTGGCTGAATGTAATTTATTATGTGTTCAAGGAAAGTTTTCGAAGACGAGATAAAAATAGTATGTTCGAATAGAATGATTAGCGAAAAAAGATTGTAGCATTAATGATGCTTTAATTATAATTATTTATAATCAATTATGAAAATTCAAACAAAAGCCATGTTAACAAAACGCCGTAAACAGATAACAATAAATATGTAATTATACTAGTATAATATTTTTTTAGAACGACAACTGTATACGAAACATTAAAATTTGCTGAAGAAACTGAAGCAAAAATTCAAGCAATCCAACAAACACTGAAAAACGATGTGTATCAAATGAAGTATAAACGAAAAAAGATTGATACTATTAATGAGAGAGTAAAACAATTAGTGAGCTTAAATAATTTTTCAAAAGCTTCGTGCGTAATTAAATACTGCACGGAGATAATTAATCATTGCAAGGAGTACAGGGAGTATTTAGACGACTCAGACACGCCTTCTAAAAGTACGATACTTAGTCAAATGCTAATAAAAAGTTGCAAATAACAAGAAAGATAAAATGCTTGTATCGTCAAGAATTTCACAAATTCAGAAGACCTAGCAATTAAATTATTATTTAAAGTACAAAGTTAAGGTTACGAATAACAAATAACATCTAAACTAAAAAATAACAATAATAAATTATAGTATTATTATTATTATTTAACGTGGCTGCAGACTAGAAATTATTTCCAGTTTTTAAATAATACAGAAGTGATTTCTCTCTCCAAGACAGTTTTGATAATTGGTGATATGACGCATTTACATATACCGAGTATCTACTTTTTTATGAATCATAGGAAATACAATGGTAAAATTTTCAAATGGCTGTAATTTCTGCCCGGATTAATTTTAGAACAAAAATTTAAAACTGAATCTAATAAGTTTATAATTAATTTATACTTGCGTTTCTTTTTCGCGAGAGACAGAGGCATTCTACGAGTACATGCATGGGCGTAACTATAAAATTTATCTAGGGGGGGGCACTGTTCTAGAATATTCCAAAAATGTTAAATATTCCATTAAATTGTAGAATATTCCGGAAAATTATGGAGTATTCTATAAAATTCTGTAAAAAATTATATAAAGTGCGACTGAGCTCAAATAAATAGAACTCTCTGGTACTTTCAAAAACATAGAACTTTAAAGAACTTTGTGGAAAATTCCAGAACTTTCTCGAAATTCTGAACTTTCTGGAACATACTATAACTTTCAGGAACATTCTAGAACTCTCTGGAACTTTATGAAAATTTTCTGAAACATTTATGAACATTTTAAACTATTTTGGAACCTTTTCGAACTCTTTGGAATATTCAAGTATATACTTATAATGTGGATTGTTATGAAATTTCCTACGTGAAAACTCCCGGGCATCACCGAGTACTTTAGCTAGTGATAAATACTGTGGATCGAATTCAGCACTCTTCTTTAACTAATGAAGCCTATCTGAAAATGAAAAAATTAAAAGAGAAATATACAGTAATACGTTCATAAGAAAAAGATGCAAGCTATTTCCATAATTACTACTAGAGACGGTCACTACACTAATGAACAGCATTGAAATCGGCCCAATTATTTTAGAAATAATGTGGTATGTAAAGTACAAAACGCTTATTTTACTGTTGAAAAAAATAGAGCATAATTTGTCGAATAATTATTGCCAAATCAAAATTTTTCACATATAAAAATTACTAATTATTTACCACTCACCTAAATTCCTTTCGGTTAATCAATTTACACCATACCATTCACAAAGTTATATCAATAATTAAGATATAAATAATTACTCTAATATCTATTATTTCCTAGGGGGGGGCCATGGCCATTCTGGGGTGGGCGGGCCCTCCCTTAGTTACAATTTTTAGCTGTTTACAGAGTGCTATGAGCAATAGCATAAAATGTTAAACAGTTGTACTGTTTTGATTGAGTTTGATACATGGCATCTGTCATAAAGTCTAATGAATTTGATTTCATTAAATTATTTATTTACCATTTTAGATTTTCAAATTACTATTTCACTCATAAATATATAAACCAATCCAAATTCAGGATTCTACCTAGTTACCAAGTTTCACTTCGGCAAAACACTGTCACAAAAAAAATTTCGCACCCTTTAAGCCAATAAGATGTCATATTTTTACAAGTAAGTGAGTTTTGATGAGCGAATTTTTTTTGACGTTTTAGAAATATATTGTTTACATACCTGTCGAAGTTGAAAAAGCAAACTGAAACATAATACCTCTAAACACAATAAAAATTACAAGATTTTTGTCAAGAAAAAAATTATATAAATGATTACCTGATTTTTATTTGGGAAATACCATTCGTGCTTAAATTTTATCCTGGAAAAATTTTCCGATTGCTTTACTCGAGTCTGTTGCCAATTTATCTCGTGACATTGATCAAAAATCACTCGCTTGACAACTCGTGATTTTTTTGTCAATGTCACTCAATAAATTGCTAGGCAACCGTCTTTCATAACAATCTGAAAATTTTTCCGGCAAAAATTTACCACTTATGATATTATATATGAAAATATTAAAATAATAATTAAATTTTATGGGTTCTAATCATTTGAGGTAATAATAGCCATTATAACGAGTTGTATAGTATAATTTATCTACAATTAATGTATTACGCAAACAATATTTTTTTTATAATTTCGTTTTATAACTAAATAATCAAGACGTATTTTTTATTGAAATTAGGTTAACATTGTACTTTGTTGTGATGATGTGATGAAGATACCTTCATTGAAGTAAATTTTTTTGTATATTTATTTTTTCAAATTTTTCTGATTGGTGTATTAGATGGAATAATGAATAATATTTCTGTATTATTTTTCCTTGCGGGATTTATACAGTCTGGTGACTCGAACACCCGAACATAGGGATTTAAAATGTAAAATAAGATTTTCGTAATTTCCTGCTTCCCTAATTATTTTAGGTAAAAAGATTCAAATAAAAGTTGCAGAGCATAAAATTTTATATTATGTAGCAGAGTTTGAGAACCACTGTTTATGAACGGCACGAATTTCGTGCTATAAAAAGATAAATCTTTTTTTTAAAGTAAATTGTGATATTTAAAGTGATTACAAATATTAGAACTGCGAATCAAAAGTTTTAAATTCGTAATTTAAAGACATAACCTCTGATTTTGCCCAATCACGTGTAAAAAATGAGTAATCAAGACGAATAATTCAAAACTATTTTGGGAAAGCTATCAAAGCTAGAAAAACCAAATTGAAGAATTAATAAACACCACGAACGTTGAAATTTATAATCTTCGTTCCTGTATGAATGAAATCGAAACGAAACATAACGATCTGCAAGAAATAGTTACAAATCAACAGATAATCATAAATAGACTAGAAACTAACAAGAAAAAACGTAATCTGATAATCAATGGTCTTAAGGAAGATGAAACCGACCGACACGACTTGGAAAAAA
The DNA here is from genome assembly GCA_963082715.1 of Harpalus rubripes. Taxonomy (NCBI): domain Eukaryota; kingdom Metazoa; phylum Arthropoda; class Insecta; order Coleoptera; family Carabidae; genus Harpalus; species Harpalus rubripes. The sequence continues at coordinate 32,937,033 of OY720449.1, read as the reverse complement.
AAACAGGGGTACAACAGACCAACACTAGTGATATTTGACTCAATTAAAACAAGAAACTCAATCCTCGCTAACAAAAAAAAAAAGTTTCAAGGAACAAATATATTTGACAATAAAGATTTATCTGCGGCAGCTTTAGGTGAGAAAAAAGAATTATTGAAAATAAGAAAAGAAATTAAGAAAGAAGGTAACGAGGTAAAATTAATCGGTAATAAACTGTACGTAAGTGGCGTTCCTATAAGAGCTCAAGATCTGGCACAGAAAAAGAAAAGGATCAGAAACAGCTGCTCCTTCGAAGATAGCCCCAGTAAAGCCGCTCCAAAGGCATTCAAACATCAAGATTAAAGTACAACTGAATTCATATCGACATCGGCGAAGAAGCAAAGCTCTTTGAATAATTTTTTCGTCCCAATACAGAACAGAGAAGCTGATAAGTTAAGAATTATCACTCCATTTAATACTAATGCTACCCACGAAACCACTGACCTCTATAGAAAACATACTTTAAATATAATTTTCTGGAATATTGGCGGATATAATAATATTTTTAGTTTAAGTAAAGAAACACAATAACTCTTACTTGAAGCACATAGTATCTGTTTATGTGAAACATGGTTACATAAAGAAATTTTTTGTGCAACCGGACGCGAAATAAGCATTCGCAGCCGCAATACAGGCCGCGAAATTGAATTTCGCAACCGTTGTTATGGTAACGGCCGCGAAATTAGGTAAATAATCACTTTGACACTTGAGAATTGCATGGTTTTGTTTAGCAAATGTCAATCTTATAGCCACCTTGAAAGCTAACTTTCTATTTACAATGAAACTTTTTAAAATTGATAAAATTTGTAACTACATATTTTTTACGGTTGCACAAAAAATATTGTGTACAAATAACTATGGCATATCAAGGCCGCGGAATCACTCTTTAGCGTACTGAGAGAAAAATTGTCGCCGAGGCCGCTTACGGCCGAGGCAAAACAATCTCGAGGGCGCTAAAGGATTTCGCGGACAAAGTGTACACAATATTTTTTGTGCAACCGTAAAAAATATGTAATTACAAATTTTATTAATTTTAAACAGTTTCATTGTATACAGAAAGTTAGCTTTCGCGATGGCTATGGGATTAACGTTTGATAAACAAAACCGTGCAATTTTGTCAAAGTGATTATTTACCTAATTTCGCGGCCGTTACCATAACAACGGTTGCGAAATTTAATTTCGCGGCCTGTATTGCGGCTGCGAAATGCTTATTTCGCGTCCGGTTGCACAAAAATAACTATTTGAGCTTCCGCTATTTTTAAATGAATATATAAGTAACATTTTTCAAAGTGTCGCAACTAAAGATAAAAGTAGAGGCCGGGCTTCGGGGGGAAAATTAGTGATTTGTAAAGAAAAATGTATTGAGAAAATTAATATAGTAGATTCATGCAATATGTGACTATTTTTAGAACTGTTTACCCAGAAAGAAAAGTTGGTGGGAACTGTGTATTTTAAACCCACATGTGATACTGATTTTAATTTTAAATTATTTGAAGATACATTAAATTTCATTTCAGGTCAATTCAGCGACTCTAAAATAATTATTCAAGGCGATTTTAATGCTAAATTAGAAGAACTGGGCTCTCCTCTTTCCCCCGTGGTTGCCAGTATATTTATGGAACACTTTGAAACAAAGGGACTAGAATTAACCACATCAGACCTAGTTTAATCCAGAAAAACTATGACGTAAAATTAATCAACAATATAATTCATAGACAATTAAACCCTTTACCCAAAAACCCCGTGGATACCTCGTTCGAAACATTTGCATCTATCCCTTACATTAAAGGATTCTCGGATAAAATAGATAGAATTCTTAATAAAAACAATATTAAGGTCTTTTTTAAACCTCCACAAAAAATCTCTGAAATACTCCCCCAAACTAAAGATAAACGCGAACCCTTGTCGTCACCCGGTGTTTATAGTATTCCTTGTTCTTGCGGCACAGTATACATAGGTGAAACAGGAAGGAGTATTCACACTAGATTGTCAGAACACAAACGCTGTCTGCGTAATGGTATGATATTAACATCTGTGGTCGCAGAACACCAACACAACACAGGACATAACATCTTATTTGAAAATTCCCGCATGTTAGCTCCTGTTCCTGAGTTTTACAGACGTAAATACAGGGAAACTTTAGAAATATGGAAACATCCTAATAACATCAATCGGGATGATGGCTATTTCTTGAGCCACATGTGGAAACCGGTGATTCTCGGAACACGACACGCCCAATCTACCATTACGAACGAGATTCCCATTGGTCCTCATTAGCTTTGCTTATCTACCGTATCGTTAGATTAGTATTGTCTTCTCGGCCTTCCTTTCGTCACTTGGTTTATTTGGCCTCTAGCGTGGTTTACACGTCGGGAAACCTTGTAAACTGAGTCTTCCCCTCTTGTTGCTTCAACTCGGCCTCTAGTGTGGTTGACACGTCGGGTAACCTTGTTTAAGACAGTACTATCCCCCTTGCTCCTGAAGATGCCCCATACGACTACGGGCGAAACGTTGAGCTCTGACTCAAACTATGATACAGTCCATTCCCGGAAAACGAATATTTCTTAGGAGAACTAAACCAAATCGCTGAAGAGATTCTGGATAACCTAAACGTATATGAAAAAAGAAGTTCACTACACAATGCAATTGATTCCAGAGGAAGAAAGCTTGCAGAACTCATGGAATCGTTCGGCGTTTACACCTTGAATGGTCGCAGTAAAGGAGATTCTCCGGGCAGGTACACCGTCTTTGGACATAACGGTAACAATATTGAATATGTTTGGGGTAACATAATTAGTTTGGAATGTGTCTCAACCTTCATTATCCATCCCACATTAAAACCGTCAGGTCACTAAGTTTTGTGTACAACCTTAAATTTAAATAAATTTGTCCTTTGTGATCAAATCACCAAATATAGAGAAAATAAATTTGTAACTAAATATGTTTTTAATAATTTAAACGTAGATGCTTTCACGGGATCTATGAACATCTCTGAGTAAGTGAGTACGTTTATTTTAATGATACATTATTAAACAAATTAGATGATAATTTAATAATTGCGATTAAAGAATCGGCCGCGCAAACGGGCATGTTACAAATAAAAAACAATAAATCATCTAATAAAATTTATAACAATAAACCGTGGTTCAACAACGATTGCTTTAATATAAAAAAGCTGAGTCAGAGGCTCTTAAGAATCCATAAAAATCGCCTATAGAACATAACCTTTCGGTTTTTCTTGATGCAAAACGTAAATATAGGAAAATAATTAGCGGTTGTAAAAGGGAATTCCAGAGTTCAATTACTAAATCAATATGCAATGTTAACAATAGCAAAGAGTTTTGGTCTACTGTTAAAAAATTACAACCTAAAAAACCGGCGAAAAATAAAATAAATACAAGCGAATGGATAGACTTTTATAAAAATATTTTTCCTTCAACAGAAAAAATTGATATCTCTTTTTATGATTGTTTCAATCCAAATCTCGATACCGATATTACGCTAGAGGAACTTCAGCAAAGTATAAGGGCCGCTAAACCTGGTAAAGCTCCAGGTAGTGACGACATTTCTAATGACTTTTATAAAAGTCTTCCAGAAAATTGGGTACATTATATATTAAATCTATTTAATAACATAATGTTATCAGAAGATATTCCGACAAAGTGGTCCCAGATACAACTTTTTATGTTACACAAAAAAGGCGATCCTTTTGATCCGAATAATTACAGAGGAATTATCCTCAAATACCGTTTGTAAGCTCTTCACCCAAATCATCTATTTTCGTACTCAAAATTACCTAGAAAATAATGATATACTAAGTGAAAACCAAACGGATTTCTGTAAGGGGCGGGGAACCACAGATAACATTTTTTCTCTAGCAGCAATAATACAAATTCAAATGAGATTACATAAAAGTTGTACGTATGCGATATGTATAAATTTTAAGAGAGCCTTTGACTCAGTCAACCACTTAATTCTTTGGTCCAAGCTACACAATGCTGGCATTAGCACGAAAATAATTCGTTTGTTACAAAAATTATATGATACTGCTATGATTAATTTCAAAGACTGGGAACAGATTAATTCTCAAGGTATTGAAATAAGGGAAGATGTTTTAGAAGCGAAAATACTTTCCCCAACTCTATTTTCCATATTCCTAAACGATATGGAAGACTTTTTTCGAGAAAGGGGAGTAACTGGTTTGATATTGATGGCGAAAATGATTTGCTAATGCTACCTTACGCGGATAATCTTGTTGTTCTATGTAGTTCACCTCTAGATGTGCAAAAAAAAGTAAATATATTAAGTGAATACTGCAACACAAATAAACTAGGAGTAAACACAACGAAAACTAAGACACTTACGTTTCATAAAGGTCGCCCAAAAAAATTACCATACAAATTTAAATATAAAGGCTCTGATATAGATATAGGGCCCTATTCTGTTACTCGGTGGTTAATTTTTAACCACTGGTTAAAATTTTTATCCAATAGTTATTGATTTGACAACTAAAAATCCCTTTTTTTGTTATATGTCAACATATTTGATTGGTTAAAAAATTTAACTAGTGGTTAAATATTAACCACTGAGATACAGAATAGGTCCCATAGTTAATAAATTTTGTTATTTGGGTACAGTCTTTACGAGTGCAGGCAAATTTCTAGAAAATTCTTGTCATGCCCTTTCTAAAGTATCACTAGCAATTGGAAAAGTAATCACAATACTTGCCAAAGGTAAATCAATTATGTGGGAAGAAAATAAAAGATTATTAGACAATGTAATAAATGCAACATTACTTTATGCATCGGAGATATGGAGTTTGAGGCACATTGACAAACTTGAGTCAAGCCAGAATAAATCCGTCCTTTACTGTATAAGATCAACACCAAACTTTATGATGAGAATAGAATCGGAAACAACTCATATTTCTGTAAATTTTTTAAAACGCGCCTTAAATTGGTGGCATAAAATTCTGGAAATGTCAAGCATTAGAACTCCAAAATTTTGTACAACCGATTATTAATTCTCGATTCAAGAAACGCTTGTAAAATTCAATATAATTGGGTAACCCAATTTAAAACTTTACTCCTTAACTTGGACTGCTCTATAATCTGGGAAAACCAATCTATATCAAAATTGGAAATAAAAGTGCTGGTAGATAAGCAAAAGCTTAAATCACAAAATAACGACTTAAATTTATTAACTAGAGTATATTATTAAATATTAATTTTGGAATAAAACGTGTAATCGCTGAACTTAGATTATCACATAAATATGGGGCGACGATCATTATAGATGGTATTAAATATAAACTTGATTCTAGAGTAAATTGCACTATCTGTGATATGCGAAAAAAGGAAGATCTCTTACATCTTCTTTTGGAATGTCCCATATATCGTCCAATTAGAGAAACGTACCTGTCCGGATACTCTCGCAACCTAAATGCTTCTTTTAACTCCTTCTCACAGATTTTAGTCTAGATAAAGCATAACATATCTTTTATTATACTTCTGGTGCCCTTAAGTTACGAAGTTTTGCCCTAAATGAGTAATCCAGAGTCTCTTCGTGATACTGTTATAGAAATAAACAGTTCCAACAGTATTTGTATTTTTGATATTCACATTGTATTTAAATTTCGTTACAATTACACTTTAGATTGTATATATTTAATACTCTTTTATATATTTTTTTATACTGGTTTGTTGTAAATATTTTGTATTCTAATGTTGTTATTTATATTGTACTTTGTTTGTATTATCTCGATATATATATATATATATATATATATATATATATATATATATATATATATATATATATATATATATATATCTTCATATTAAAATAACGCCAACAAATTATATCTTGTACACAACTACTTGCTTATAAATTTTTTGTATTTCTGATATGGGTATTTATATCATAATAATTATATAGAGTAAATGCATTTTCTCAACTCCTCTTTATGTAAGACAAATTGTCTACAAATAAATATATATTCTATTATGTAGCAAAAACCGCATATTTAATATATACATTATCTATACTAGATAAAAGTATTTTTATTCTTAATCGGTTAGTAATATGACGATTTCTGACTTAAAAAGTTGGGAAGTTAGTTATTATTAACCTCATTTTCCTTTGGAAAGTATATCGTGAGTATTCGCAATTCAAGTTAGTTTTGCCGCCATGTTTTGTGACGTCATAATGCGGTCCTGCCAAGTGACAGATGAATTAACCTGGTTGTGTGTGTTAATTTAAGAGAGTTTATTATTTTGCTATATACAATGAAAGTGAAATTAAAGGAAAATTTGTGTTATTTAAGCAACGGCTGAGTCCCGAAATTATAGTGGGGAAGAAAAAATTATTGATTCCGGACAAATAATTACACGTGGAAAAAAATCGTTGAAGGAGATAAAAATAAAATAAATATTTTTGCTTCGTGGACATTTTTAACAACTTTTAAAGCAGAATTACTCAAATTGACGTTTACATGTTGTAATAGCATCGGCCATACTATATGCTGGCCGCATTGGGACGTCATTTTTAACAGTTCCTTGAATTGGCCACTAGTTGGCGAGCATTTTTCTTGAATCGCGAATAGCTGGGGGTTGGCAAGTTGACACTTTCCAACCTCAGCTATACTCACGCCATACATTCCAACCTCGGGGCGAAATATATCTATATAAATAAAGTATAGACGCATTTGTTAATTATATTTCGGGTTGCAAACAAATGGACTTTTAAAGTCATGTCAACAACAGTCGATTGCACTTTTAATGTAAAACGGCAAAAAAAGCTTTAATTGAAGTTAAAATGTCAAACGATGCTAATTTTCACCAATTCAGATATTTTGGTGTCTGCAATATTTTTGACGATTTGTTTGACAGCCCAGTTGATGCTTGCAGGCGCTATTTTTCAATATGTGAGAAATAAAAAGAGACAACGTATAAATTGAAATAGTCTATTGTATGTATTGTCTTTCATGGCACTTTAGGCGATTTCGGGCGACAACCGTTCACTTGCGATATGTTGCGTTCAGGTGCGTTCACACATTCGGGCGCTAGGAACAACATACCCGGTATGCTTGGATCAGTGCTCACAGCTGAACGGGTTTGCTAGTCGGGTCAGCTCTCTGTTCACTATTTCTATCTCTTTTTATCATGTATTTTTTTGAAATGTCAAAAGTCAAAACAGTCGGAGTCGTGGTCTTATGTCAAACAGAGTGACATTATTTTCGTTGACTCTTTTTTGGACAAATATGGGAAAAAACTATCTTTCTCCGTTAATGCATTTTAATTGTCAGACACTATTTTTGACAGTATTAAATGTCGCAGAATATACATAACCTCCAAGCACGGTGTCAACAAATGAACCATTGATTTTTAGCGCCACCACTGACCATAGCATATCGCAAGTGACCGTAACTGATCCTAAGAAGTGAACGGGTATGTGGCCCGAAATCGCCTTTTGTAAACAGCTTTCTTCTGACAGGAACTTATTATTTTGGCATATTTGATTCAGTTTCTAAATCTGAACATTTTTTTTTATTTACACTTTTGTTTTAAAAATAATAGGACAGAAATTAAAGACATTAAAATTTTAATATTGTATTTTCTATGATCATGGTCAGTAAAAAATAGACATTCTGTATTGTAAAATTGGTCGATTATTGTATATTATCGTACAGTTTTTCTTTTTACATAATAGGGATAGTAACCAATAATACACATTTAAGATTTTCAATACCTTGAATTTTCATAGAGTAGGTACAATTCTTGGGCACTGCAGGCATCCATTATTCCCATAATTAGAGTAATGTTTGAATAATCAATATTATACAATTCAGAATTTGTAATTAATACATTTATTACGTTTGTAACAAGATATTTTTTATCAGGCGCTTCGTTAATTGAAATAATCTCTATTAATAGTAGCATTTAATTTGCAACAAATCTTAGTTAATCTTAGCTCACTTCAGTTTGACAATAGTTTTTAACATCGGCACTTAGGAATTTAAAGTGACATTTTAATATTATGCGATTTTCTGCTCTCCTGTTCATTTTACGGTAAAAACTGTAGACTGCAAAGTTGTACAGACTTAAAAGTTGCGGCTTCAGGTTTTGCCTATATTATATGAAATGATACAATATTTCGTGTCTTCTTCTAAAATACCTGGCGGCGAAAAATTTCTCATTTTCCGTATCAGAATTCATTTTCACTTCCTAGTGATAATAAAAAATGTATTTTGACGATTCAATGAACGATCGAATTAACCAATATCAACAATAAACATAAATACATTATTTCTGCTACACCTGCTAACACTGTTAGTATTGCTAACCAGCTAGCAGGGTAACTTGTTATGAATATAATAAATCAATATGACAGAAGTGGCGAGTTAATAATAGGTATATTACTTTGCGAGAGTTGTAAAAAGCATATTACGCACGAGTGTGTAATTCAATAAGTACCTACGTAATTGCTTTATATTAATACTGTCCCAATATTATGTACGTATTACAACTTTTTTCTGCATTTGTGTACAATAAAAAAATGACGCTAGCTAAATTGAATGTAAGTGAAATAAATAATTTTAATATAAATATAATTGTAAATAACTAATAATTTAACGTAAAAAATTAATATAAATACAAAAGACACATCACCTATCAACCTTTCAATAACTGTCACAAATATTTGATTATGCAGTTTCACAGGTCTGATCAAAAAGGGCCTCAAATGGATGATATTGAAGATGATGGCTGGAGCCTGTTTCTCAAGAAATACGGGACTAGTATTACTAGTCCCTACACTAGTAATACTAGTGAAGTTTACTAGTTTTTGTTTTTGAAATATACAAGTGTATAATACTAGTTATAAGTTGGGAACTAGTATTTACTAGTGTATTTGACAAAAAATACTTGTATTTTGTTTCTCAAAATATTTGAGTTGTCTGTCAGACTTGTAATTTACTAAAGAAAAGCTACAAGTGTCAAAAGTCTTGTAAATTTTGAATATAATAGTCGTATTATTTGACAGTTTGTGTTTTTTTTTCTTTTTCGTATGTAATTCAATGGTTCTTTGTTAATGTTAATTCAGATTCATGTAGTGTCTGTCGTTGTTTAGTGTTACGTAGTCTAGTGACTCTGAGTCTAGTGATGAAGAAATTATGTCCATGCAGAAACCCCATATGAATGAGAGGTTACTCTTGGAAAATAAGCTAGAAATCTTCAGCTAGATATGAACAGAAAAAATTTGTATTTTCTACTCAACCCGAAGCGTGACAAGTTTGACAAATTTTTATCCATTCCTTGAATTTAACTGCTTTAGACAATTTCTTTAGAGAATACTCGCATCCAGTGTAGACATTTTTATTGAAAAATAATTTAATTTCAAATTAAAAAACTGGAAAATGCCAACGTCAGTCAGAAAATAAAATCATTCCATTTAAAGAATATTGGATTAAATAATAGTATTTATTAAAAAAAATACTAGACTATTGAAAATGTTTCAGAAACACTATTTTACTTGACTAACAAAATTTCACTTGTAACTATTAACTTGTGAACTAGTAACTTTTAAACTACGAGTGGTAAAATACTTTTCAGAAACACAATTTATTAGTACTATTAAAAATTTCACGTGTAACTAGTAACTTTTAACTTGTAAACTAGTATTTTTTGAGAAACATGCCCCTGTTAGTACGAGCCTGGTTCTAATACTGGTGTTAGCTAGAACCAAGGTAACGACTTGGCACATACTTCAGGGTTGTTAAAAAAATCAGTGTTGCCAATATACTGATCAATCCGAAAATGCACTGCCATATTCAATAAATTTGACTGCATTATTTAAAATGATTTGCTTCTTGACTTATTTGTAAGATAAACAATTTGAAATAATGAAGCCAAATTTATTGAATAAAGCTGTCAGTACATTTTCAGCTTAATCAGTTTATTGGCAACACTGATTTTGTTAACAACCCTGAAGCATGTGCCAAATCGTTGCCTTCGTTTTAGCTAACACCGGTGTTAGAATCACGCTCGTGCAACCAGCCGATGTGCCTAAGTGTTTCAATTATTGTAACATTATTTTATCGAAATAAAACTTAGATTCGTATTTAACCTTAATATTGTTACGTAAACCGTTCTCATCAAGCTCCGTCCACCACTGCAATTTTATATCAGATGCGGTGTAGGAGCGATTTGCCATACTTTCCTACGACCATAACTTTGCAAGAAATTTTATTTATGAACACCATTGCTTCTTGCAGTAGTCAAAATAATTGTGTTGGCAGGTAATATTGCCACGCGTGTAATTGGCATGTTACTAATTAAAACGGAGTAGAAAAAAAACTGTTGCTATAGTATTTTCTCATTTAAATAGTTACATATTTTATAATAGTACTAATTAAATATGTCGCTATATAGTAACGTCTTAAATAATATACGATCTTGTTAACAATAGAATCACTGTCACTAAATTTGCATTAGTTTTTTTTTTTGTATTAAAATTAATTTCAATAAATTTCCTTCGTAATTAAAATAAATCACACACATTTGCATATAATCTGCATTTTTAAGTTTATTAATGTAAATAAAAAACATACATTAGACTAAATATAGTATCATATTTTGAAAAGACCATATTTTTCCCGTAACAAAAAATATAGAAAAAATTTAACCTTCGTACCGAAATTGTAATATTAAGGTGTGAATATGAAACTAACAAGAAATGGAACTAATAATTAATTTTTTTTATGAAAATTGACGTCAAATTTTTAAAAAGTATTTGAACTTTAACTTGAACTATGCAGTAGTTAATAATGTTTATTTTTTAATCAATAAGAGTCAATAAAAAAAATATATCATCAAATAATTGTATCTGTACGGTAATATTATTGTGATACTGATGTCAACACAACAGTCTACAACTACAAAATGAAAATAAAAGTATAATGATCTTCATTAATACATACAGATAAGGTTATTGTAAAATTTCTGCGTTTTTACAAAACCATAGTCCTGGCATTTGTTATTTTTGAAGGTAACGTATAGGCTAATTTTATATAATAAATGTATTTTACTTTCAATGAAATAAAAGTGTTCATTGATTTTCTAACGAAAATAACCAATGTCCTATAAAAATCACTAACAAATAGGTAATTGTGTTATCCATTTTCTAATATTTAATCATGACCTTGAGTTATTTACAAAAATCTTTAACGGCAAGAGAGGTAGACAGTTTTTTCATTATCTAAAATTTAAAATAATGGACTAAGGTTGTTTGTTCCAGAATCTCTTCACGCGATCAATTTTCTGCGATCAATTTTTTTCTGACCAATATTCCGGGAATAATTTGTATTTGCTTTTAGGTGATTTAAGATATTACCATCCTCATTATTAAGGTTACACTAATGTATTACTTGAACAGCAAAATTTCGGAAGTTAATAAGTCACTTTCTACATAGATGTTGAAAAAGTAACTTATTTGGATATTTTAAATGAAACAAATAATTTTATCTTCCTTTATATTTGCAACTTTTATTTTAATGTTCTTGCTTAATTTTTTGTTTTTTAGTTTATGGTGTAAATATTAATGCTACAGAAAGTAAATCATCCCCTCCACCATCATCAAAATCTAAGGAGAGTAAAAAATCAGGATCAAAACGTAGTAAGAGAAGTAAGAAGAAAGAAATAGTAATAATCAACTACAATCTATACGACTACTTTGACGATCGAAAATTTGATAAATTTATGAATATTATTAATCATCATATCCAGGATGCGTTTACAGATATTCAAGATGCTGCAAAGGTGAGATTTTTTATCATTTGCAGCACGTAATATATTGGTAATATAACTTGCTTTACATTAGCGAAATGAAGTCGGCATATTCGTTTCTTTGATAAAATATTGTATGGTGGCTAAAATGTATGTTAGTTTTTCTGAATTAAATGGTGAGTAGGTAGTTGGTGGGGTTTGGGTATACACCCAAATATATATGTAGGCAGAATGTTATCTCTCTAGCCATGAAACAAAAGACGAACAATTGTATTTTTTCTGTAAAGTTTTGGATATAAAAATATAATTGAAATTAAATAGTAAATTTTCATCGACTCAGTTTTCTTTGTTACGTCCAAAATTTTGATACAGTTAAATAGAGTATAATACGTGTGGAAGCGATTGTAGAAAAAAAAAGAAATGAGCCGATTTGCAGATGTTTAAACTTTTAGAGGAATATCTGTAAGTTTAAGTTGTCAATCGCGAATCGCTCGTCGGTAAAAATCGAATAATACATGATATGAAAGAGAATTTCATGCTACATTCAAAATTTCAAACCGCGTTAGCCTACCTTTAACAAAATCGTAGTGGTGGATGAAAAAATGAAAATTTGTAGGAAAAGCGTTGAGAAAAATTATTGAAAAATCATCGATTTTTTACTTCTCTCGATGCCACGATGAATTAGGACTTATAAACAATAATACCTGTTATACTAAGTATTACATACGTTATCACATTTGTTTTCTAATTTAAATTTTTTCATAAATTGTTACATAGTTAAATATTTTTTAAATAACTCTTCGAGTTCATCCAAGATAAAAAGTTTAAGAATCATTTTTTGTATAAAAAATGTTAAGCATAATTTTGTATTTTTGTAAAATTTTGATACGGGCAATTGTTTTCGAGGTATTTGCGAAAAACCAATTTTTTTGACTTACTTAAAGTCTGTATCAATTTTAAGCTCTGTGCGAATAATTCCGAAGTTGAATGTCTATTTTGACTGGATTAATAGAGCTACATAGTTGCCCGTTTAATTCTATTTGACGATGTTGCTTTATGAGTCTTTGTCTTTGACGAGTTTAAAAGTTTACAGCACGTACATTTTGGGCTAATCCACTGTCGTACACCTTTCCTTTATGTAACAACCAAAAAGTTTCAATAGGTAGGTCTCACCTGGTTATATTAGAAGAATTGTTTCATGGGGTACAAATGCTATGTTTTTGCCTTCAACCATTGCGTTGCTGGAATTGTGACATGACACAAAGTTATCGTCGTTTACATGTTGTAAATTGATAAAACATTAACGTATTGTGTGGAGACGTCTCCTTTTAAAATTGCACACCACGGCATAATTTTATCTAAAATTTTTTTCTCCATTTTGAATTTTATATTGAAACGGGGCGCTAGCAATTATTTATTTCGTGTCCAAGCCATACTATATAATAGACATAAGATACAAAAGAGTAATGACAGATACAGATACATATATGTATGTATACTCGAATCATACTTGCAGTTCGGCTGATGTCTTTGCTCTAGGAGTAGATATGAATATTATAGCTTAACCTATTCGTGTATTAATTTATTGTAGTAATAAACATGGTCAATATACTTTCCTTAAACCACAGTACCTATCGTTCATTCAAATATTTTTGGAAAAGTTTTGTCACACATGTTAAATAAGAAGTGCCAGCGGGCCGCAATACCCAATTGCCTAAATAGATAACAAAATGTTTTATGGATTCGAAACGAAATCCTGTACATGAATTATAAAATGAAAACTGGTTGGCTTATATAACATTTTTAGAGGATATCATTCCTTATTTACATTGGCATGCGTCTCCAAGGTTAAAATCAACTAATAAATTATATGTTTCGAAAAGTGTCGGCTTTTGAAATTAAACTGAAATTGAGTCAATCTCAGATTAAGAACAATAACTTATTTCACTTTGAAATAGGCGTCACTGCAGTTGGTGTCACCCGGTGCGGTAACTCATGATATCACCTCCCATCTAATTCATGGTGTCGACCCCTTCCCTTTTACATAAAACATGATAATTCATTGTATAATTACACAGAAAATAGTAACTTATACAGTCTGTTTTCGGGAGTTGATACTGACGTAATCAATTTCTGCTACAAGAATTACTAAACTTTTATCGAGCATCTTTGTCGTACACGCATAACATAGATGAAAATTTTTATTCGCTATTTCATTATCGTAAGTGGTACAGAGGGGTGGATAGGTAGGTACATGCTATCTTCATCCAACCAACAATGAAAGATGAAATAGAAACAGTAGTGTAATCGTAGTAACGAATCTCATTTTGAAATATTTGCATTATTTGAAAATTCCTGTCATTCCTTATATTATAATACTTTCATAATTGACATTGAATCATTAATACCCCTTCACTCCTGGTGATTTGAAACACACGGTTACGATTGATGACGTGATTATCAACTCTCGGAAACGAGAGTTTATATTATTATATTTACTTACATAATTTCATTTAATTAAACAAAAATGAGATGAAGAAAATATATGTATTAGAATTAAAAGCATACACATTGAAGATCTATATATGAAAATGATCTGGTATAAGGCATCACTGAGCTTATAATAAATGGTTCTTAATACATATACTCGTATCTAACTACAAGTAAATTACAAATAAATATAATAATTTTGCTGAAATAAAACATAATAATATTGGTGTCACCCCTCAAAATGGTGTCACCTGGTGCGGACCGCACCTCCTAGTGACGCCATTGCTTTGAAACACTATTTCAAAAAAGTCACGTAAACTACAAATGCATTTCAGTGTCTTTGCTACGCCAATCTCAGTTGACATCATGGTGCCAGTGAATTTGCAAAAAATGTAATGTATAGAGTTGCAATCAGATGAGTAACTTGAAGAAAAATTTACTCGTTCTTATTGGACTATTTATGGCCTGTTCACGGGGAGTACACATATTTGCGAGCAACTTTTTACCAGCATGATGCAAACAAAATGTAAAATAAGAAGAAAAATTTCAGAAAAGCACATGCAAATACTCTGCATCACTACTACCTAGATATACAGAGTGTTATAGAATCCGTGTTACAAATTTATAGTGTGTGTAGGAGATTGCAAAATGGACTAACTTTTACTAATAATAAGAGTAGATATCTACCTTAATTTTAGTTGGCTGTGACCACTGCTACTGGAATGCTGCGTCAGCTTCATATTGTGCGAGAGGAAGCATGGCGTGGTGTTTTTCCGTCTTTGTTTTATACATTCAGAGTTAAAAATTAATTTTCATTGACAAATGTCAAATAGTTATGTTTCTTAATGCACTTTTGATACTGTTCTTTTATTTTTATTGTCGTCATTAAGGAATCCTCTACTTCCATTTTCTCTTTTACTGGAGTCAAAACGGTTAGGAACATTATTTGAATCAAAAACCTACAAAAATTACCTTATAAAAAATGCCTATAGATATATTATATGGTTGAAATAGCGTCCAAGAATTTTTTGAATAAATTTGAAAAGGATTAATCGGAATTTGGACAGGACCGGAAAAACAATGTATATCCCTTTCTTATTAAAGTCGCATGAATCTGCAGAGCTAATTTTTTATGTATATTAATTATAATGATAAGGCCTTTGATGCCGCAGTGAAAAAAGGAAGTTTGATTACTCATAACGTATCTATTTTCCTCCGGAACAAAACACATTGGCTGGTAGCATGAGCGTGGTTGTAACACCGGTGTTAGCTAAAACCAAAGCAACGACTTGGCACATTCATCAGGGTTGTTGACAAAATCAGTGTTGCCAATAAACTGATTAAGACGAAAATGTACTGACAGCCATATTCAATAAATTTGACTGCATCATTTAAAATTGTTTAATATGATTTGCTTCTTGACTTTTTTGTAGGATAAACAATTAAAAATAATGAAGCCAAATTTATTGAATAAGGCTGTCAGTACATTTTCGGCTTAATCAGTTTATTGGCAACACTAATTTTTTTAACAACCCTGAAGTGTGTGCCAAGTCGTTGCCTCGGTTCTAGCTAACACCGGTGTTAGAACCACGCTCGTGCTACCAGCCATTGTGGTTTTTTGGATAAAATTTTGGTTTTCTTGGCCGATTTCGCAAGAACGCTATGTTATACCGAAAAACAGCTCTAATAAAAGTTGTAGCGCGTTCTAAAAGCTATCGATATAGAGATTAGTTGCCCTGCGCGAGAGAGGACATTGTTATGATTTATTATATAACATGTTACGTAATGCTGATTGGACCTCTGTAATCTCATGTAATGATGTAAACATTGCACTAGACAAATTTTATGTTACATTATATAGTATTCTTGATGTGTGTATTCCTAAAGTTGCTCGCTGATTAAATACTAGACAGTATCCATGTTGGTTTAATGCCGAATTAATTAATACACTAAAAATGAAAGAACACAACAGGAAACTATATAATCGTACTAACTTACACTGCTATTTAATTAAGTTTAAAGAACACCGCATTAAATGTAAATCACTTACCAAGAAACTTTATGAAAACTATATCGCACAAACCGAAAACAACATTATTGAAAATCCTAAATTATTTTGGAATTTTATTAACAATAAAAAAAACTGCAACGGTATTCCTTCAGCACTGCATCACAATAATACTGAATTTTCTGGTGAATCTAATATTGCTCAAGCTTTTGCTAACTTTTTTGAAAGTGTTTATCAACCTCACGGCACAAACAGTATTAACATCAGCTCTTCATTTTCTCATAATAAGCTTATAGATATTAAAGAAATCATTGATCTTGATATCTCCCGTGCTATAAGATCTCAAAAAAATACTAAATCAACAGGCCCGGACAATATTCCTGTATTTATATTCAAAGGATGCTCCGATTTTTTCATTTTACCACTTTTTCATTTATTCAACCTGTCGCTGCAAACCGGTATATATCCTACTAAATGGAAGGAAGCCAAAATTTGCCCCGTGCACAAATCTGGCCAAAGAAATATGTTAAGCAACTACCGGCCCATATCATGCCTTAATTCTTTGTCAAAAATTTTTGAACATATAATCTTTAAAAAAATTCAGATTCAAACGCAAGACATTATATGTTTACAGCAACATGGCTTTATTCCAAAAAGATCTACGTTAACTAATCTCTTAGAATTTACCAACTATACTAATAACATCTTAGAAATGAAGCAGCAGGTTGACGTCATATTCACAGATTTCTCCAAAGCGTTCGACACCGTGTCACATGATATATTAATGAAAAAATTAGAGCAAATTGGATTCAGTCAGAGTTTGTTAAATTTAATTTACTCATACATAAATGAAAGAATCCAATATGTAAATGTAAGAGGTTATTGCTCCAATTCTTTCACACCTACTTCCGGGGTTCCCCAAGGTTCTGTCCTTGGCCCTTTGTTGTTCATTATATTTATCAATGACATTGTTGATGCGGTGAAGTTTTCTAACTGCCTACTGTTTGCAGACGACTTTAAAATTTTTCATAAGATTTCATCGACCAATGATTATCTTGAGTTGCAATCTGATCTTAGTAATATTTATCAATGGTCCTTGAACAATAATTTATTTTTTAACATCAGCAAATGTTGTGTTCTGAGTATTACTAGAAAATTAAATTCCATGCACTTCGATTATTCTATGGGAGACACCTGTTTGAACAGAGTATTTCTTGTTAAAGATCTCGGGATCTACTTTAATAATAAATTTCAATTCAACCCGCACTTAGATAAAATGACTTCTAACGCATATAAAACTCTGGGATTTGCACTTCGCGCATCGCATAATTTTCGAAACACAGCGACAATAATTAGCTTATATTTTTCTCTTGTTAGAAGCAAATTGGAATATGGATGCATTGTTTGGTGTCCTTTCTACGCTAATTATATTAATAAAATTGAAAACGTGCAAAAAAAATTCTGTAGTATTCTTTATTTTCGGCTTCACAAAATATGGCCGAACATGGACTATAAAACTCTGCTTACTACTTTTAGTATAGAAAGTTTAAACATACGTCGTGCTAAATTTCAACTCCTATTTTTATATAAACTTATTAATAATTTTATATTCAGTCCAACCCTTTTAGCTGAACTCAATTTCCATGTCAGACCATGTAACACTCGTACCACATTTGTTTTTCACTGTGATCTCTCACGCACTAATACTCACTACGCGAGTCCCATCAATACTATGTGTCGTTTGTTTAATAAATATTGCAATGCACTTGATTTTAGCGATTCACTAGTAGCATTTAATCGTCTAGTTGATAATTGCCTGAGAGAATTTTGATCGTTTTGATTTATATTTTCTTGTTATTTATATAAAATATGTATATTTTTTTGATATTGGTTTATATTTTGTATGTACTTGTTTATGTACTGATGCTTTATTACTTATTATTCATTTTCAATGTTACTCTGTAATTGGGATTTTTTTTTTCCTGTTGGGTAAATAAAGAAAAATAAATAAATAAATGTCAATTCGAGCAAACCGTTTGATTTATATGTTCATGATTAAGAGGTGTAGCCACCCGGAAATGGGAAATGCCATGCAGGCACTATATATTGCGGGTTGTTTACTTCATTGGCGCGTGTTTTCTTATAAAAGTTTTAGTGATGCGCAAACCATTAGATCTACAAAGTTGATATTTTTTAAAATATAAATTGTAATGAAAAGGTCTTTGATGCTACAGTGCAAAAAGGGGTATGCTTAAATATATCGTATCCATTACCCTCTTGAAAAGAGCATTTTGTGTTTTTTTAGCTTTCTTGGCCGATTTTGAAAAAGCACTACGTTAGGAAAATGGGTATGTTATAAGTAAATCACCCTAATATATTTTTTAACATTCAGCAAGTCACTTTTAGTTTCAAATGAGCCGATTTTACATTTTTCATAAAAATATTTTAAATGGAAGTTTATGCAATATTTTGTATAGTAAGAAAAACCGGTAACCAGTGCAGGGGTCGTGTATATTAAAGTGCTATGTCTCTCCATGATTTGATCGAATCCGAGGTTCGAATCTACCGACCGGCTAAGTGTGTAGTCGTTAAAATGCCAAAATATCAGGCATTAATCACACTCGCATGTTAAACATAGATGGTGTTAGCTGTTGGAATATTTCCGTTGTCGCACTGGTTGCATTAGCAATCAGTGGTTGTCGCACGGATTAAGTATACTAACTGCACTAGTACTAATCGGTTACGAGTACCTATGGTATGGCCTTGGTCCTACAAGGGCAATTGATTGTGCCCATAGATAATGATAAATAAAATAAAAATCGGTGTATACGAGTTCGTCCACGAAACCCAGGTATCCGCAAACAAATATGAGCCGTAATGCTTCTGTGCCTTAGGTAAAGGTATTTATGTTGCTGTTTTTAATTGAAATGGTCGAACTCGTCTACGTCTATAAAAATAATATTTTTTTGTTATTTTCGAAAATAATTAAATAAAAAGATTATGCAAGAAACAGTTTGTCCATCACCTTACGTTATTTATACAAATAAAAATCTTTAGTTATTTCTGATGTATGCACGTATTTTATTACCTCTGATATTTTTTGACGATATTCTCATCCGTACATTTTTGATTTTGTACTGAAATGATCTTATTTTCCAATTGTACTTTAACTATCCCTGATGATGATTTATTTGGAAAAGAAACGTACGAAAGTTAATTAAATTACTATTTAAACACTGTTTACCACGACTGCATCTCCAACAGGCTACTTGCGTGGTACTGGAAATCTGTTATCTATCACTAAATACCTAAAGTTGAAAACGTATGTAAAAATATAAATTTTATTTAAAAAAAATTATTTGCTTTTTAATAAATTAAGAAAGAAGATTTTCTTTGACGGCATTATTTTTAACTGGAGAAAGGGATGCATATGTAAGAATGTAACCTGTAGATGGTGAGCGAGTGCGAGTTTTAATTTGATTTTGACATTAGTTCATTTTTCTGTCAATGTCTCTCTTCTTTTTTTGCGTTGTTTCTGTTACTTTTATTACGTATTTCGATTTGTTAAGCAGGATTTTAACTTAGTTTATACTCGTACAAGATTAAAATGACAAACGAAAATATTAACCTCCAAACTATTATTCAAACGTCAAACAGATGATCTGTCATGTTCAAATTATCCGCACATGCCGTTGCTATTGAACGCACCGATGTTATTGCTCTACGGCCATTCATATTGGTTCGGCGTAATTCTAAAGCCCGTATTCTCACCTTTTGAAGTAGCGCTACTTCCGAAAAATCGCTACTTTAACTGTCAAATGTCAAATTTAATATTAAAAATTAGCGAATAAAAAGTAAATTGAATTATAAATATCACTAATTTCTAATATTATAGGTATCATTTACAAAAATATGAAACTCATTATTATCTATTCATAAAATAAAATAAAATTTATAAAATCGAAATAGCGTTACTTCGGGTTTAAGTCATTTACGGCGGTAATTTAAATATTAAAATTTCATATTTTTTTTTTGCAAATTAATGGAAATTTTGCCAAAAGAAAAACATTATTGTATTGTCATCGTATACAATATACAGAACGATATCATATAATTATTGTATCTTTCTAATAGTAATTATGATCGTGCAGTATAAATGAGGATCATTATTTGTATCAAAGCAAAACTATATCGTGATTATATCGATATTATATCACAAATATTTCTTTTGAAAATGAAAAGCAAGCAAATTAAAGAAAATGAACATAATGTACATTGTACATCAAAAAGTGCTGTATTAAAAACTGTACGAGTACAAAAAATTTTGATTGATTCAAAGTATGGAAAACAAATTTAAATACAGTTGGACCTCTTTAATCCGAACAAATAATTGCATAGGTTGATCCGGATTATCGAAATGTTCGGGTTATCAAGAAAATTACAGAAAATATAAATTTTCTTAATTTTCCGCATTCTCACAATATTTTTATTTATTTTCATATATAAAATTAAAATAACAACTGTACTTACTACATATGAATAACAAAATAAAGTACATATAGGCATATTACATAAATCTATATTAAAGTCAATAGTAAATCTAAGAAACTGTGAAAAATTCGGTGATTTTGCTCTGTTTAATGTTCGCTTGTTCTGCCGTTTTGGCTCGTTCTTTCATTCCCGGTAGAATTGGAATGTGGTGTTATGATTCATCATTTTCTTCAGCCCACTTCAAACACGTTTCAAAACTTATGACTGCCTCATTGTGCTTTACTTGTCCTGGTATCACTTCTACTTTTTCGTCGGAGATTGATTCATTCTGAATATGTTCCAAAATATCCATATCATTTGTGGATTCCCATGATTCGTCATATCCAATAGCCCATTCAAGAGCTTCTTGTCGTGTGACATCTTCAGAAATTTGGTTTATTAGCGCAATATCCTAGTTTATTTGTTTTTCTATACACTCCAAATCCATTATTCTGCCTTTCTACTGTAATAATGGAAGATTATCGTCTTCAGTCCAACCATCATCAAGAAGTGGTGTAAAAAGTTTAGTCCAGGACTTTTGGATAATAACAACATCTTTCAAATTAACTTTCTTCAGTTCTGCAGAAATACCTGCACCTTCGGAAGCAACAATTTTTTTTAAAAGCCTCTTGCGGTAATTTAAGTTTTCGTTTAAATCACATTTTGGTCCATCGGTTGCACTAAGGGAGTTACATTTGGCAGCAAAAACATTACAATAATTTAGGTAGCAGAATACATGAATCTACGGGATTCCCTCATTTAGGTAGCAGGAATCACTTTGCTGTTCGGATTACCGAGGCTTTGTTCGGGTTATGGCTCCGAGTTGTCACTGTTCGGATTAGAGCATGTTCGGATTAAAGAGGTCATACTGTATATCGGAAAGCTCTAATCTGATAAATAAATACGACTGTTTCTTGCATTTCACAAAAAATAATTATAATACAATTTTGCAGGTATGTGGTTTTAAGACAATTATTGACAGTATTTACAAATAAAATTTATAGTTTCATTGATTTTACAAATATTTGTTCCTGTAGACTACAGTTCCAAGTCAGAATTGTTGTAAGTCGAGTTGCGCCACAAATAGTAATTTTTCACGAATTTATGACTCGTTGCCCCTCAATTATGTTTCTTGATGAAGTATTCGACTAAACAAACTAAAAAATTGTGTTGATTTGAACTGGTAACAATATTTTGGGTCAGAAAGCACGCATTTAGTTGTTCTGGCAACTGCGATTTTAATATAGTTAGTAACTTATTTAATAAAAATCAAAGCGTTGACACATACGATTAAGGTTAGATTAGGTTCATATATGTGTAATGAAGTTAGATATTGTCAAATAATCTGATTCATTCACAAGTATTATTTTGTAAAGGTTGTTAATAATACTGACGTAGGTTCTGAATTGACAAATTCATTCAAGATTGGTACAAATGTCTTTACGATAAAAATAGCAACCTTTATACCAGTGTTTCTCTGAATAGGCCACATAAATGAATGAAATCCATTATATATTTTTTTAGACTTTTTATGGCGCAGGATATAATATAGACCAGAACAAAATTCCAGCAGATTTTATACAATATATGAATGGTATACTACCTAAATTTAAATATTATTATTTACAATGTTTAGAAGCATGGGTACAAGAAATAAAAGGTTATAATATATTTTTTTCTATAACATCTATGTTTTATTTTATATTTTTTTGTTAGATTTTGTGGAATTTTCGAAAATTTTCATCAATTTTTGTGAAGACTACAGCAGAAATTTTGTAAATTATGCCCATGAAACTTTATTCAATAACTTCAAAGAAGGCATGAATCAATATTTCAAGAGCGTGCAAAATACGAGAGATTTAGGATTTGCAGAAGTTAAATCAGTTCATGATGAACTAAAACCATTACATGGTTATCCTGGGAACAAAGATATGTTGCAGGAATTAAATGAAAAAATGCA
Organism: Harpalus rubripes; assembly: GCA_963082715.1. Classification (NCBI taxonomy): domain Eukaryota; kingdom Metazoa; phylum Arthropoda; class Insecta; order Coleoptera; family Carabidae; genus Harpalus; species Harpalus rubripes. The sequence continues at coordinate 32,914,223 of OY720449.1, read as the reverse complement.
TATAACTATGGAGAACATAAAACAAAATTTTAATATTGCTGTTGAACCATTTTATGTAAGGAATGACATTTCAAATAATTATAGTAAACTATGCATAAGATTTATAGTTTATGTTAATCTCTATTTCATATTTTATGAAAACATTTTAGGATTACTTAGAAGAATATGCACGTAAATATAAAAGTAAAATGTTTGATGTTACCACCATGATCAATGAATTCAAGGAACAGTTTTATGATGAAAACTTTTGCACTCGGTTAGTAACAAAAGCTCAAAATGTTGTCCATCAGACAAATTTTGAAGATTTTAAATTTGATTTGGGTTATATATTTGATATTAATGAAGAAGAAACTATAAAACCTAACTCAGAAACGAATTTAATTGATGTACTTCAAACTTTAGAAGAGGACATTCGATTGCAGGTAAGTTAAGCATTTATAACGTATGTAACAAAAGTTTTGAGAAAAAATTTGCGCCCCGAAATTTATTGCTAAATGAGGTTTAATCTAGTTGTCATTGGATATAATAAATACAACATGATATTTGAATTTCGAACAAACTTGAAATACTCAAATCTATCTACAGGTTAGATGGACAGATAACCGAAACATAAAATTGTTGACGTTTTTGGGGATCAAAATATTGGACAGACGAGTATTTACCGAACTATACGGGAATGTGAAAAAAGTATAGTATATTTTAATTTATCAAAAAGTGGGCGACCGGCGACCCGAACTTTTGCCCCCAAATCGAATCAGCAGAGTCATTCAGAGTGCTCAAGACAAAGTCAGAAATAGACTGCGGCTCAGTCCGCCCAGCTTGAGCGAATCTCCAGATGCTGCAGAGAATTAATCCCCCAAATATTTCTTGGGCGCGATTTATTAAAGACTTTTGGGCATTTCTTAGCAGAAAAGGATACACTAATGGCAGGGAATAGCAAAAGAAAAACAATTATGACATGAATATTTCTGACCATCCGGGAAGTTGATTTAACATCATCCAGAGACAAATGTGACAAGGTATTAAAAAACTGTATCGCATTGAAGATAATGGCCCCCTACCTGTCTTGTAAAATTCAATTTCTTATCTCCTCAGTACATAATTCTTTCTATTTGATGGAGAGCTCAAAACTTTTGTTACGTACGTACGTTAAGTACCTACCTATTTTTTCTAGTTCCAGTATTAGATCTAGATTTTAGTAAAAACAAGTATAATGTAAAACAGAATAAAACGCATTTAAATTTCATGATAAATATTTTTTCTGATTTTTTAATTTTTAAACTACCAAATTTACTTATGTTAGCTAAATTCTATATATTAAACCTGCGCACTATGCACATTACAGTAATGCAATTCTATTCCAGTATACTTACGGCCTGAGTTATTCTTGTGTGAGTTCTGTACGAAAAGTTACTTATTTGTGAAAAAATTGTTAGCTTATGTATAATATATATCTTGTGGTCTTCGCCCGTAACATCAGCAACTCAAACGATAGGTATTTAGTGAGGTTATTCAAACTCCAAAGATTTGTACACCATAATTTTAAAAATTAATATTACCTAAGGAAATAACATATATCTTACGGTATACCTAGGTTTTTAACCCTCCGTCTGCCGGGTGTGGTCTGTGAGTCAACAGCAAATAGAAATTTTTATATAATTTGTTTATTATTTTTTTCAAAATTTCTACCCAAAAGTACCTTTCAAGTATCTGAATAGCAATTGTTTTACCTATACAAAACAGTATTTCAAAATTTCAAATGGTTGTCGCATGTCATTTTGTCCAGACTCCACGCGATATATACTCGTATATCTGGAAATCGCCATATTCGATTCAGCATTTTTTTCTAAATACAACGATGTAAAATGTTTATACCCTTACATAACGAAAAAAACGGGAAAATGCAAAAGAAAAATTATTATTTTCATATTTATTCCTACATGTAATCAGAGTGCCATGACAAAAACAATTGAATATTTTGTTTTCATCATAGTTTGGGCGATTTAGATGCTTTAAAAAATATTATAAAAATTGTTCAAAATTTATACATAATTCCAGCCTTCTGAACATATTACTTCTTACTTTTCTTAAATTTCGGCCGTGTATGTGGGAAATAATATTTTCGGTTGCATTTTTTAAATGCTGAATATTTGGATAGATATTTTTGTAGACTTCATCTTTAACATAACCCCATAAAAAAAGTCCAGGGGATTAAGGTCTGGTGATCTTGCGGGCCACGGAATATGACCATAAGTACCAATCCACCGATTTGGAAACCGTTCGTTTGGGTAATCCCTAACTTGACGCGAATTGTGAGCTGGTGCACCATCTTGCTGGAAATAAATGTTTCCCAATTCAGCTACTGGTATGGCTACCAAAATAATACCCAGCATATTTTCCTTATACATATTCTTTGCAGCAACAGTATTTTTCAGAGATAATATGAAAACTTCGTACGTACCAATTTTTTCTTCGTGCGTAAAATTCATTTTAAAACAAAAGAAAACAAGAAAATTCATAAACGAACTACTTTGACGTGCGATACAAAACAAAATATTCAATTGTTTTTGTCATGGCACTCTGATAAAATGTAGAAATAAATATGAAAATAATAATTTTTCTTTTGCATTTTTCTCGTTTTTTTTTTTTCGTTATGTAAGGGTATAAACATTTTATATCTTTGTATTCAGAAAAAAATGCTGAATAGAATAGTCGAATAAAAAAAGTAGGTTCTCATTTAAAATTAAAAGGTTGAATTATGTATTTTGAGAACCACTGGTTGATTTTTTTTTGTAATGCTCATTTTAATAGTGTTATAATATAGAAATTGTTTGCTAATTTAACCGACTTCGTATCTCTTACGGTTCTCGAGATAGCAATAGTGAAACACTTAAATTGAAGACCCTGTATATGTGCATAAAATTTTATTTTTCAGTTTTTAATTTTTTTAAATAATTTGTATATTTTTAAATAAATATACTTATCAGGTAATTTTATTTTTATTTATTTAGGCGTTTATTTTGGAAAATATGTGGTAAAATTGTAAGCTTTTTTCCAATTTTAACCGACAGAAGGAATTACTCCTATATTAGGCATTATATAGAAACAGGTTCCTAGAAAACATATCTAAGCGAAATTATCACTGGAAGGTATGTTGGTGCCTTCAGAGGATATTTTAATTTGGTCTCCACATACCACACCCGATCGCAAGTGTTTTAGCAATGGCACCCGACAGAGGGAGGATTAAATAGGTATCTCCGTAATAATATCAGTTAAAATGAAAATCGATATAATAGTATAAGTTACGTGACAGTTAAATTAACAAACAGTTAAATCAGAGATGAAAATACCGGCTCTAAGAACCGTAGCCAATAATATTAAAGAAAAAAATATGATACAAAATTTTGCAATTTCTGTACATTTACTTATGGGCATACTAGAATAATTAGTCTGGGAAATTTTAAATGGGCATGAATATAGCCGCATCTTTAGTATTTTACATGTGTGTCATGGACATTATAAATTCTTGTATTGTTTTAAACAATACCTCAATTTCTGTAGTAATATTTAGAAGTTCTATAGAAATGTAACATTTCCTGGTGTGCATCATATTTCTTTCCGGAATTACTCTTTACTATTATTATTCTGTGCATGATTTCGGTATCCCTATATTGTGTTTGTAGAATGTTTCTAGAATTCGAAAAATATTTATAAATACAAAAAACGAGTATATCATCACGGCATATTACCCATTGCTGGGTGTGCCAATCTGCTTTTGTACGCAGACATCGGTAATGATGATGACATATTCGTGCTGGTGTTTAACTTGCGTTACATCACGGGTACTCATTACTGGCGTATTTGCATATAAAAATTAAATCTATAAACCTAATATTTAAATATTTAAAGATTGTGTATAAAATTGGTTGCTGATAAGAAAACAAGTACAAAATTTATAAAATTATTTTTATAATTATTGACATTTTCTACGACAATATAGTTGTTAAAGGTATACAGTTTTAAAACATTGTTTTTCAATAAAATTATAGGACTTTACTCCATGTTTTTAATATCATAATTATTTTTATCATCTTATTGTGTCCTTGATATTTTAACATGTTTCACCTAACATTTTAGATTGTGGAAGAAGAAGCAAAAATCTATGAATGTCAATTTGAAGAAATGAGGAATATATATTACCAAACATGGACGTCAAAGCTAAAAACTTGGCAAATAGATGTCGAAAAAGTGACAGATTTATACACAGTGAAATATGATTAAATTTTTACATATGTTTATGATTTTATAGTTTAAAATCTTCATAAACAAATATTTTGTATTTATAATATGAGGAAAGTTTTCGGAAAAATACAAATGTTTTAAATACATTTTATTATCTTTTTGATAGAATTTTCTGTAAAGTCCCTTGGAATAAATTATTTATTAGGTATATCGTCATCAGAAATCGTCTGAACAAGTTAAACAGGATGCAAGTTTTGTTTTTATTATCAATTCTTCATAAAATATGGAAGTTACATAATTGCCATAAAATTAGTGCGAGCACCTTTTATTTCATTTAGTGGAATAAATTACTTCCTAATCTTCAGGCTTTATTTTCAATTTGTTTGAAGCGATCACCAAAAAGTAAATGCGTAGACGTAGACGTAAAACGTAATTTTATTTACATTTAAGTAGGTATATAAAATGCTTCTAAAAGTATAATTTTAATTTATTTGGAACACCACCGGAGCAGAGTAGAATTTTAATGACGACCCAAGAAAAAAGTGTTTTCAGATACATTTTATGCAAAGTTATTTATAGTTGTCGGTTAATATTTCATATCGCTGGTGCCAAATATGTTGTGCGCATTATACAGTGTTGAATAAATAGAGGTCAATATTTGGAGGGCATCCGAATATAGTACTGACCAAAATGAGTAAAAAAGTTTAATCAACGTGGGTCCGATCTTTAATTGTTTCCTCTGAGATGTAAGGCAGTGAAAAATGAGTTTTTATGGGGTTTACCTCTGCTATGTCGAAAACTATAAGAGTCATGGATTCTATTAAATGAGACTTTTGGTTTACCCTTCATAGGTCATCTTTTTTTAAAAAAATCAAATAATTGTACTAAGTTAAAAGTTGTGGCCACCTTGGGCAATACTTAATTTCAAATAACTTCATAGCTATTAGAAATTGAGAAAAATATTTCATATACAATTTTATTGTTTTTTTTTAAGTTTTGTTCGATCTAATACAAAATGGCCTCTTTCTCTCGGAAACAGTTGTAGATCTTACCTATGTTGACTAAACTTTTTTACTCATTTTGATCAGTTCTATATGCACTCTAAATTTTGACCTCTATTTTTTCAATACCCTGTATACATACTTATATTTATCTACAGAATCAAATACAGATACTTGTATGTCAGCAGTTTTACCCTCTACCCATATTTGAGTTAATAAAAATATTAATACCGAAACATAAAATTATCCAACACATTTAAATATTGTTTTATATTCTATCTAAGAGGTCATGGTAGTGCTCTGCTGTCTCTTTCTTCAAACTTGTCTAAAATGTTACTTTTGTACTCAGTAGATGGCAATAGTAAAATTCTATAATCATCAAGCCCCATTGTCAAATTTTACTTCATTAATTTAATGAGCATAGGAAAAATTTTCAAAGATTTTTATACTTTTTATTAATATAAAATGAAATAGTTAAAAACTAGAAAAAAATATATAAAGGTGTGGTTCTAAAGAAAAACTTAAGAGTGTCGTGGACAAGTAGAACTAATAACGAACGAGTGTTTAAAGAATGGGAACTAATAGACAGTTAGTTAGCAAAATTAGATGACTACAATTTATATTTCTGGGGCACATAATACGAGAGAAAGATGTAGAATGGGATGTCTGCAATGGTTTAATAACAGGAACAAGAACTAGGGGAAGAAAACCGCTGTCACTAATATCGACCCTACAAAAAGAACTTAGTATAAAGTTATGAAGATTTAGTGCGCACTGCAAAGGACTGTAATTTTTAGAGGTTCATGATGATGACAGGATGGTGACCAGCACAGCCGAACATGACTTTAACATGGAAAATCATACTTTCGTAATTTACTGCTTCTCTAATTATTTTAGTTAAAAAAGATTCAAATAGTTAATTTATCTTACTTTGTAACGGTAGAATTTAGATAGGTACTAAAATCTCGACAATTGCCCTAGAAATAGCGATAGCCATGGAATTTAACAAAAAAATTAACAAATGTCTGACGATTTATCTGTCAAGTAAGATTAATTTATCTTCAAGTGAATAATAATTATATATTTAAATTATTAGATAATTTTTCAATTGAACATAAATTACAATCAATATCTAATAAAAATAAACCAACCTAACTTGACAGATAAGACGTTGAACATTTGTTAAATTTATGTTAAATTCCACGGCTATCGCTATTTTTAAGGTGATTTTCCATATTTTCATACTTAATTTCTGTCGTTACAAAGTATTCGAAATTAATATTGCTTATTTATTCAGACGCAAAATTTTATTTGAATCCTTTTTACCTAAAATATCTAGGGAAGCAGGAAATTACGAAAGTATGATTTTATATGTTAAAGTCTATGTTCGTCTGTGCCGGTCACTATTCTGTATATATACAATTGAATTTTTGAAAGATGTTTGATCAAGGTCATCTTCAATACGCATTCTGTCAAATTCAATAGTGTCGTTTACGTAGTTTTTGTGGGGATACATAAGACACTACTGTTATTTTGTTATTATAAACATATGTGTTACAGTAAAAGCATTCAAAATTCAAAAAAAAAAATTTTATTTCCCCAAAATTAATTTACAATCTGTCAGTTTTGACAATAAGTAAATATTATAATAATTAGAAGGTATCGTGTAGTGTAAATGTCCAGTGACGTTCATACTCTGTACAATTTGTTTTACATATATGTTGTGTATTAAATCTAAAGGTTAAATCTAATGGTTTGTGTCTTTTGAGTCTATGAATGGCCGTACTGTTGTCTAGTAGGTTCACTGCAATGTGGTTAGGATGCACTTCTAGTCTTTTTAGGTACTTTGCACTACACTTATTAATTTCTTCTTTTATTGTTTTTAAGTTTAGGTCGCTATGGATAGAGCTGTTTTTCACATACCATGGAGCGTTTAGTATGGTTCTTAAAGTTTTAGATTGGGATCGTTGTATTGTGTCGATATTGGAGTCGCTAGCTGTTCCCCATAACTCTATACCGTAGGTCCAGATTGGTTTTAGTATTATTTTGTACAATAAGATTTTGTTTTCAAATGACAGTTTAGAATTTTTGTTGAGCATCCAATATATATTTTTAGCTTTAATCCTAGTTGCTTTCTTTTCATTTTTATGTGGGTGATCTCCGTTCTAGGTGCATTCCCAGGTATCGAACTTTGTCCTCTTGCGGTAGTGGTTGGTTATTCAGAACAACGTGTGGGCATGAATGCCGTTGTGTTGTGAATGTAACATGAGTTGATTTTGTTTCTTTAACTTTTATTTTCCACTTTTTTAACCATAATTCAATTTCGTGTAAATGTTCTTGGAATATTCTTGACGCCATTTCTGGATCTTTGTTTATAGACAATACCGCTGTATCATCTGCAAATGTAGGTACTGTCGTTTGGGGGTTTAAAGGAAAGTCTGCTGTGTATATGGTGTATAAGATAGGGCCTAATACGCTGCCTTGGGTAAAGCCTGAATGGATTGGATGTAAATTGGAGTATTCACTTTGTAGTTTAATTTGGAAGAATCTTTCTGTTAGGTATGACTCTATGAACTGGTATACGTTATGTGGTAGAGTTTTCTTGATTTTGTAAAGTAGGCCTGCGTGCCAGACTTTATCAAAAGCCTGAGTTATATCGAGTTCAAAAATAATGAAAAATAAAATATTGACTCGCTATACGCACTGCTATGACTTAATATATCCGAAATAATAAATGAACTTACGTTACAGCCACAGTATTGTCATCGAGATTTGTTTTAAAATGGCATTGTCGTAACTAGAGAAAACTATATGAATTTTTGAAAGACAAGCCTGTTATATCCATCCTTATCGCGCATCCTTCTCGTCAATGTAGATGTGAAAGAGAATGTATGTCAAATTGTTAATTCGTTCATGAAACAGAAGATCTTGTTCAGACATCTTTAAAAATTAAACCGTAAGTACATACTTCCGTAGAATCGAATGGTGACAATTACAAATCTGTGTTTGGACCCATTTTTGGGTTACTCACCAAAAATAAATATTTTCGGAGTACATATTTAATCATGAATATATCGGGAATGAAAATTTAGAATCAGCAGTATTTAAAATATAAATGCAACGGTACGGCCCGGTAGAGTGCGCTAGTACCGACTCGCTTGATAATGCAATGTAAAGGTAAGTACAGACCGACCAACAAAATTTTGACAAGTTGACGGATGTTGACAACATTTTTCTGGATACATTTAAGTCAACAGTGTTGCCCGGTTACCAAAACTAGTTGCGCGTCTAATACGCTGTTTTATAAACATCAAATAAACTGCTGAGTTATTACTTTTAAAGTAAATTTAATCGACGAGTAAATAAAAATGTCTGTTTTATAAAACAAGTTACAGAGTAAAATAACTACTTGCAGAATAAATATTTTTTTCTGGTGATTTATCGACAGAGACATGACATCTGTCATTATTTTGTCATTTTTTTATATAAATATTTTAATATTTTCTATAATTACTTATATACATTTAATATTGTTTTTCACTGTATAAAGAACCTATAGACCAGAGTGGTATTTTTTTTTATGAATTTGCAACTACAATTTTAACTGGGGACAAGTAAAAGAGCCTCCATGAAGAGTGTGTGAATGCCGTAGTACACTCAGGCTACGGTTTCTTATACCGGCTAATCTTTCCACTACTAGAGTATAAAAGAGATTGATAAAACCAGGATAAAACACTACTCCACGGTATCCCTTAAGCCAATATTGAGGATAATGTTAATCTCCAACTAAAGAGGATCTATTCCAAGAAATGTGCCGCAGAATGTTTTAATAATATTGTATTCTGTATGTTCCTGTCACGAAATAAATCCAAAAGAACGGGGAAAATATTACATAGAAATAGACCAAGCAAATATAAATAAATAAAGGTAAAAATAATGCAAGAGATGAAATTTATAATGAATTTAATTTACTTAATGTTGATGTATCAAATTTATTTTACAGAATAAAATTTACTTCCTCGAAAATCGGTGAAGTAATTTATTCTCTAGATTTACTAAGCTAGTATTTTTATTATTGCTTTATAAAACGAAAATCTCTGGAACAAACTATTTTACTTTAAGAGTAAATTTTACTTTGCTAGTAATTTACTTATCCATCTTTTATAAAACTGGGCATTAACCATTAAATTTTGAAGTAAAAATGGACCCGACTGCTGCTGGGGGTATTAGTACTGCTTTCATCATAATATCTGCTTATGCCGAAAAACGAAAAAAAAAATATGGCAAACCGTTTTTGCAAAATGTGACAATCTATGACAACTTAATGTCTGAATTACATTTGAACTATGGTAGCTCGTTCCGCAATTTCGTTAGATTGCCAAATCTAACTTCGAAGTACTTTGTTTGGTAGCTCTTAAAATCTCCAAACGGAGTACAAACTATAAATATAACTTCTAAAATAACATTTCACTACTTTGGTTCAACGCAGCTTGTTGACAATGCCGTCCACACTGAGCGATGTTTTCCATTTGAATTGGATAATACGGATACAAGTAACGCAACAAATTTTTTTGATACCATGCCGCACGATGTTGAAGGTTTTCCATCAACTTGTTGCTATGTTGAGGGATATATGTTGACGATATCAATATCAACTTGTATCCCGGCGATTGTTGGACGGTCTGTACTAACCTTAAGCTACGTAGCCAGCAGTTAGTATTTGGATGGGTGACCACTGGCACTGGGGAAAACTGACTGCTGTAGCACCAACTTCGAAACGGGCGAGTCGAGGCGGCACATAAACTCTGGCAATAGAATATTAGACCAAATAAAATTTCAAGATAGGTACTGGAATTATTTCAAGATCTACACATCTTCACAAAAGATTAATTAAAGAAGTTACTGATATTTCCATTTTCTTTGTATAGACGCAGCAATACACAGTAGACAAAAAGTAGCGAAATGGACAGACTTATTGTAACGGTTTTAGAACATACTTAACCATACCTTCTTATATTAAAATTTTTAAGTTGTATGTTAATTAATCGTTAGATTTAAATTTACAAAATTTAAATAAAAAATCTGATGTGGCCAGCACATTACCTTCCGTCTGTTCTATGTATTTTGTACAAATTTCATACAGATAGTTCCTTGCAAAAGATTCTATTTCTTGTACATTACTTTCCGGCAGTTGTATGTATTTTATACAAATTCCATACAAAAAATTCTAGCAATAGATCCTATATTTCTAGTAAAATTATAAGACAGACACACTATGTCAATTTCACTTGACACTGACATCTTTCAATCAGAATTTTCTTAATATAGTAGCTGTTTCCATAGCTATGGCTACTTTATGAAATGTAATTTCTTTATAATCCTCGCTAAGAGACGTATTGAAGTCATGGTAAAAATCGCATATCCAGATTTTAGTAAATAAGCACGTTTTAAGGTCCCTAGAATCCGTTTATAACATTTTTACGGTGGTGTGTGTGTGTGTGTGTGTGTGTGTGTGTGTGTGTGTGTGTG